>CM066331.1:6176621-6216621 GCA_033807585.1 Hydrophis major
AGGGGAACCGAATTCCAGTCGCAAGATCCAGTCGAGTCCAGGTTGCATTCAAGAACCGCATGGCGTACTTACCCCTGACGGTGATCGATAAGGACCGGCCTAGTCTGTTAGGCCTGCAATGGTTCGCACCACTCGGCATTGAAGTGGCTGGCATTAACCGAATCGGCGGCAGTGACTGGGAGGAAGACCTCACCCACAAATTCAGGGACGTCTTCGAGGAAAAGCTAGGCGAGTACAAGGGGACCCCGATATCCTTTAGCCTTAATCCAAAGAAAGCTCCCATCCGCCTTAAGCCTCGTCGAGTTCCGTTCGCTCTAAAGCCAAAAATCGACGAGCAGCTTGATAAGTTGATTGCCCAGGGAGTGTTAAAGCCAACTGACCACTCCCCATGGGAAACGCCGATTGTGACACCAATTAAGCCGGACGGCTCCATTAGAATTTGTGGGGACTACTGAGCCACCCTAAACCACGCCCTGCAACAGAACCCATATCCGGTGCCAGTGGTACAACACCTCCTCCATTCCCTGGGGGGCAAAAAAGTCTTTGCTAAACTAGACTTAGCTCAGGCTTATCAGCAACTGCCGGTTGATAAAAAAACGGCACAGGCACAGACTATCGTAACACACCGAGGTGCCTTTAAGTGTACGCGGCTTCAATTCGGAGTCAGTGTGGCCCCGGGGATCTTTCAGAGCCTAATGGAGAGACTATTGCAGGGGATCAAGGGTGTTGTCCCCTATTTTGATGATGTGCTCATTGCCGCCCCCACTCCAAAAATCTTACGGGAGCGTTTAAGACTGGTATTACGAAAATTCCAGGAAGCAGGCTTGAAAGTCAAAAGAAATAAGTACAAACTGTGTACCGATCGTGTTGAATTCTTAGGGTACTTAATTGACAGTCAGGGTATTCACCCTACCGATAGCAAATTAAGAGCAATAAAAAATGCTCCCAGACCCCAGAACAAGACCGACCTCCAGGCGTTCTTAGGCCTCATCAATTTTTATAATGTATTCCCGCCGCACAAGGCGACTGTCGCTGAACCTTTACATCGTCTATTAGATAAAAAATCAATTTGGGTATGGGGTCACAAAGAAGAGCAGGCGTTCCATAATGTGAAAAAAAACTACTGACTTTGGACGCCATACTAATGCAGTACAATGAGACTTTGCCAATAAACATTACATGTGATGCATCGCCCTTTGGAGTGGGCGCCATTTTGAGCCATGTGTTACCTGACGGTAACGAAACCCCTGTTGCTTACTTCTCAAAGATGCTCTCGAAAACCGAGCGAATTTACAGCCAGATCGATAAAGAAGCCCTGGCGATTGTATCAGCTGTTAAAAGATTTCATGAGTACGTGTACGGCCGGGTTTTCACCATTGTAACTGACCACAAACCATTGCTGGGGATCATCGCTGGGGACAAGCCAACTCCCTACATACTTTCTCCCAGAATGACCCGCTGGTCAGAATTCTTGGCTGTCTACAATTATCAGCTACAATATCATCCCGTTCAGGTGAATCTGATTGGCCATTAACGAGCCTCTCCCATTGGTTAACGGAGCTAGCGCTCCCAAGTTTTCATTGGTTGAATAGTTAATAAGTTGCCTATATAAGGAGGCCCGTTTCAGCCATTGAGCTGAGCTGTCACACCATGTTAATAAAGAGTTTTGAAGTTCACTATTTCACCGGCTCGTCTCCATTCTTTGCGCCCACTCTCAGAACTTAACAAAAGCATATGAGGAAACAGTTTCTTGGGCAATGTGAAGGAGAAACCTGAAAAAGGGCAAATCTGAACGAGACTTATCAGGATAAAATAAGAATAAATGCTCTGGCCTCATGGCTTTGCATTACCAAGGAACATTCAAGAGCAAAGCCAAGAAAAACTTTATGAGCCTCCTATTGTAATAAAATTATCTAAAAATCAAACTGTCTATTTTTATTTTTTTTAAAAAAAAGACAATTCAATTTCCATACTTTTCACATGAACGCAAAAGTTGGGGCATTAAGTGATACCAGTTGTATGAGAAAAACTAAGTGACCAGAATAAAGGAAAAGCAGTTTTTGAAAAATGAATAAATATACAAAATGGCTTTTTGAAATGAAGGGCAGCCCTTTATAATAAACCATGGATGGTCATTGCAGTCACACACACACACACACACACACAAAACAGCTTTTCCCATAAAAAGCTGTTATATAGAGATTTTCCTGGCAGATAACACCCCTAGCAACGTTAAGTCCAATGTTCACGAACAGATTTGAATCTTACCCTTCAAATGGTCTGCATATTCTCCCTTTTATAAAAACATGGCAAGAGAGGAACCTGATTATTTGCATAGCTGTGTTCAAACATCACGCTGAATTGGTCGCTGGATTAATACATTTCCTGGGTTAATATTTAATCCTAACTTGTTTCTTTTCTGTCGGGAATAAATACAGATCGTCCTTGACTTACAATCACGAGCGAGCCCAAAATTTCTAAGCGAGGCCGTGATTCAGTGAGTTTTGTCCCATTGTGTGACCTTCCTTGCCACAGCCGTTCCGTGAATTTCCGCAGTTGTTAAGTTAGTAACACGGTTCTCAGGTGAATCTGGCTTCCCCATTGACTTTGCTTGTCAGAAGGTCCCAAAAGGGGATAACGTTACCCTGGGAGACACTGCAACCGTTGTAAGTATGAGTCAGTTGACAAACATCCCAATTTTGATCACGTGACCAGGGGGATGCTTTCATAAGTGTGAAAAACATCATAAGTCGCTTTTTCTAGTGCCGTTCTAACTTTGAATGGTTAAAAAAATGAATGGTTGTAATTCAAGGACTACCCAGAAGTATATTCTCCAAGATAACAGTGGTACAGTGACCAATTTGCTGGCTCTCCCAGACTTATCTAGGGCAGCAGGTCTGGCAGGATTGCAATGATGTAATCCAGTGTTTCTTACTCATGGCAACTTTAAGATGGGTGGACTTAAACTTCCAGAATTCCCCAGCCAGAATATTTGTTGGGGAATTCTGGGAGTTGAAGTCTTTCCATCTTCAACTTAGTAAGGTTGCTAACTTCCATGCTTGTTGGGGAATTCTGGGCATTGATATCTTCCCATCTTCAACTTATCAAGTTTGCTAACTCCCATGATGGCTGGGGAATTCTGGGAGTTGAAGCCTTGCCTTCAACTTACCAAGTCTGCTAACTCCCATGATGGTTGGGGAATTCTGGGAGTTGAAGCCTTGTCTTCAACTTACCAAGTTTGCTAACTTCCATGATGGTTGGGGAATTCTGGGAACTGAAATCTTTCCATCTTCAACTTACTAAGGTTGCTAACTCCCATGCTGATTGGGGGATTCTGGGCATTGAAGTCTTCTCATCTTCAACTCACTAAAAGTGCTAACCTCTACACTTGTTGGGAAATTCCGGGCATTGAAATCTTCCCACCTTCAACTTTTAAACTGCTAACTCCCATGCTTGTTGGGGAATTCTGGGCATTGAAGTCTTCCCATCTTCAACTTTTAAACTGCTAACTCCCATGCTTGTTGGGGAATTCTGGGCATTGAAGTCTTCCCATCTTCAACTTTTAAACTGCTAACTCCCATGCTTGTTGGGGAATTCCGGGCATTGAAGTCTTCCCATCTTCAACTTTTAAACTGCTAACTCCCATGCTTGTTGGGGAATTCTGGGCATTGAAGTCTTCCCATCTTCAACTTACTAAGGTTGCTAACGTCCACGCTTGTTGGGGAATTCTGGACATTGAAGTCTTCTCATCTACAACTTACTGAGTTGCTAACTCCCATGCTGGTTGGGAGATTCTGGGAGTTGAAGTCCACCCTTAAAGTCACCAATGCCGAGCAACACTGTTGTAACCCCTAATTAGCTGTGTGCATCTGCAGCCCAATGGATCCCAGCCTTTTCATTCCCTTGCTGAAATTCTGCAGCAATGGAAAAGAGAAGGAAGAAGGGAAGCTGTAATGAAAGTGAGGAGAGAAAGCGGCATTGTTACAGTGCTCAATTTTGACCCACCAAGCTGGGTGCTTACTAAGCCAGCCTTGCCAGTTAAATGGCTGATTAAAGTGTTTTGGAAAGTGCTTTATACCAATCTCTCTTCAAAGGGACAGCCGGTGCTTTATCTTGAGTTACGGGGACAACAAAGGCAGGACCAGGCTGAGAAAGTTTTTTCCATCTCTAGGTCTGGCCCTAGGAAGAATCTCATTTCTTAACAATAGCCAAAGAGGTTGTTGTTGGATATCTGTGGGGTAGTGTGGGTTTTTGTCATATTCGTGAGCTGGAATAGAGCTTGGTTACAAAGTCAGTCAATGAATAGGCATAACAACTAAGTCAGCCAATGAGGACTGTTTGGAAACTGAAGCTAGAAGTACCCTAGGCATGGCTCTATTTTAAGCTCTGCAGCTCTGAAGCTATGTTGAGCTCTGAGTCTGTCTATTGAAAATGAAACTGCTTCTCTCCTCTGCTGTGTGACTTATTTGCCTGCTGAACTAAAGTGAAACTGTTTCTTTGCTCCTGAAGTTGCTGCTCTGCTCTGCACTTGTAACATGTTTACTTCTGTTTGAGTTTGCTCCATGTTGGAGAAATCTACAACCGGTATTGTAAAATTTACTTAACATGTTTATAAAGCCATTAAATGAAGCTTCAGCCATCTGTGTTTACTTTTCTGGCACTGAATTTTATTCTGCAAAACTCTGAATAGTTTCCCACTGTGATACAGGGGGTCCTTGGCTTACGACCACAATGGAGCCTAAAATTCCCCTTGCTAAGCAAGAGAGTTGTTCATTGAGTTTTGCTCCATCTTTTTGCCATGTTTGTTAGGCAAATCGGTGCAGTCGTTAAGTGAATCATGTGGTCATTAAGCGAATCTGGCTCTCCGCCCCTTGAGTTTGCTTGTTGGAAGCCAATTGGGAAGGTCCCATCAGGATATCGTAACCATCATCAATACATTTTTGGTTACTAAGTGCCCAAATTCTGATCATGGGGGTGAGGTTGTAAGTGTGACGACCAGCCATGGTAACTTTGAACTGTCACTAAATGAATGGTTGTCAGTCAAGGACTACCTGTAATCATTTTGGATGAAAAGACTTTGGAGGTTTGGCCACATCCAGATATTTTATTCAAATCCCAGATAGGAGTCAACCGTGTGACTAATTTAACAACTGTATTGATTTGCTTATCAACTGGGGCAAGAAAAGTCATAAAATGGGACAAAACTCACTTAACAACCATCTCACTTAGCCAGGGGTGGGATTCAAATTTCTTAACAACTGGTTCTGTGGGTGTGGCCTAGTTTGTAGGGTGTGACTGGGTGGGTATGGTTTGCTGACTGTGTATGGCTTGATGGTCACGTGACTAGATGGGCATGACTTGTATGTAAATATTGTAAATATTTAATTTTTTATTAAAAAAAGAGCAACTTTTACACAAAATCAGGCAAAGCAGGCAGGCAGATTGAGTTGCTCACAGAATCACAGATTCACTCAGAGATCTACCTTTCTGCAATCTGCTACCTGAGTCTGTACTGAAAAAAGAAGGTTCAGTCCTAAGAAAGGTTCAGCATCTCTGCTTTTAGATTAGCTAGAAAGCAAGAAATCCAATGATAAGGAGTGTGTGGGTACGGCGGGGCCAGCCAGTGGCGCGATTTGCTGGTTCTCCAAACTGCGTAGAATCATAACAACTGGTTCTATAGAACTATAGTCCGACCAGGTGGAATCCCACCCCTGAACTTAGTGATAGAAATGTTGGGCTCAGCTCTGGTTGTAAATTAAGGACTACCTGTAGCTAGGATTTTAATCAGCTGCTGAGTTGAGGATTGGGAAGGATTGGTTGCTTGACGTCTCACTCCAGATTGGCAGTTGATTCCACCAGTCCTGGTTGCAGGTTGGGGCAACTCATTTAAGATTGGTGGTTGATTCCACCAATCCTGGTTGCAGATTGGGGCAACTCACTTCAGATTGGCAGTTGATTCCACCAATCCTGGTTGCAGGTTGGGGAAACTCACTTTAGATTGATGGTTGATTCCGCCAATCCTGGTTGCAGGTTGGGACAGGTTGACTTCAGGTCCTCTTCACATAAGCCCCACCAGCTATCTTTCAAAGCTAATGAGAAATAAGCTCTGCCATCTTTTAAAGATGATGGTGGAGTGCAAAGAGGTTGTATAGATCAGACCATGAACAAACTTTGGCCAGAATTCTCTTGGTCTTTTCCCCTCCCCAGCTTCCTTCCAATTGCACACAACTGGCAGGTTCCTCTTATCTCAAGGTTACACAAGCCTGCTGGAGATCTGCAGCCCACTTTGCTCTCCTCAAAGGCTAAGGCACGTGGCCTACAGCCCAAAGACCATGTGCCTGAACTGCAGCGTTCTTGGAGTGATGGCTGAGGCCAACCAGGGGAGATCAGCCACCTTGGCTGAGGGGCTCTGCTGTTCAAAGTACAAGGAAAGTTGTTTCCTTCCAGCTTTTGAGCAAGCTTAGATCTTGGAAAGAGGAGAGGCGATGAAGTAGGAATCAGCTGGCAGCAGAGGCAGTGGGATCCCTACTTAATCCCTCTTGTCTGGGGTGGCAGACAGTGATGGGATTCAAAAAAATTTTACTACAGGTTCTGTGGGCGTGGCTTGGTGGGCATGGCAGGGGAAGGATACTGCAAAATCCCCATTCCCACCCCACTAACCTGCTTTCCAGCTCTGTTCTCCGATGCAAGGAAACAAAAGAAGGCCCAGCCGATCAACTGGGACTCAGTGGGAGGCAGAGAAGAGATGGGGGCAGGGGCAGTCAGAGGTGGTATTTACCAGTTCTCCAAACTCCTTCAAATTTCCGCAACCGGTTCTCCAGAACTGATCAGAACCTGCTGAATACCACCTCTGCTTTACAGGAAGTCCTTGTTTAGCAACTGCCTTGTTTAACGACCGTTCCAAGTTACAGTGTGGGTTGAAAATAAAACCCCAGCTTTGTCACCAATCCTTGCATTTAACAACAACAACAACACAGTTCGAAGGGGCCTTAGAGGTCTTCTAATCCAGCCACTTGCTCAGGCAGGAAACCCTACCAGGGGTCTCCAACCTTGGCTCCTGGAAGCCTGGCGGACTTCAACTCCCAGAATTCCACAGCCAGCAAAGCTGGCTGTGGAATTCTGGGAGTTGAAGTCCGCCAGGCTTCCAGGAGCCAAGGTTGGAGACCCCTGCGCCTATACCATTTCAGACCAATGATTATCCAATCTCTTCTTAAAAGCTTCTAGAGTTGGAGCATCTGCAACTTCTGGAAGTTGTTCCATTGATTAAGTCTTTTAACTGTCCTCCTTAATTTCCTCCTTCGTTCTAATTCTCTTCCTTCCTTGATTAGTTTCCATCCATGGCTTCTTGTCCTGCACCCAGGTGCTTTGGAGAATAGCTTGACTCCCTCTTCTTTGTGACAGCTTCTTAGGAAGGCTGCTATCATGTCACCCCTGGTCCTTCATTTCATTAAATTAGACATACTCAATTCCTGCAACCATTCTTTATAAGTTTTAGCCTCCAGTTACGACCATCACAGCATCCTATTCTCCAAAGCATCCTGTGGTTATGTGATCATCATTTGTACCTTCCAACAAGTAAAGTTAATAAAGAAGGCAGATATAAAATCACCATTGTGTGGTCATGGGATGTCTTACTTAATAACCAGAGTGTTTCTCTTAACAATCACAGCAGAATGGATGTTGTAAGTTCATCACAGTCTCATGATTTTTCATTTAGAGACTGAAGTGCTTAGCAATAGATTTGGGAAAGGAGGCAGAGGATTCATCATTTGATTTTCCAAGTCCTTTCACTGTCTTGGCTGCCCCCATCCTTAAAAAAATAAAAATAAACGGACCCGGAATCCATCTTTTTCCTCTTCCCATCAAATCCCTGAGAATTAGATTTTGCTACAAACTCCCGGATTTTTCCCACAGTAAAGAACTGAAATGGTAACTTTATTTATCTAGGTCAATTCATGAGCAAACACATATATCTTCCTTGCATCTGAATTATATATTTCTTTTCAAACATGTGCCGCCTAGGCCTCTCACTCATCCTATGTGAATGTCAGGCAAAATCTGAATATGTGACATTAGCCGACATTGGATGTTTGCCAGGGAAGGACTGTTTTCTCAAGGGAAATGCAATTTGCCAAAAACTCTCTGGAAATTAGAATTGGTCATAGTCTCGATATTTTCCCCGAGGGCTTTCAAAAGAAGTGTGAAGTTTAGTACACTTAGAATCTCCTTCCTCGCTAAATAAAAGTGAAGAGAGTTCAGATCAGAGGTGTCATTCAGCAGCTTCTGACCGGTTCTGAAGAACTGGTAGCAGAAATTTGGAGTAGTTCAGAGAACCGGCAAATACCCCCTCCGACTTGCCTCACCCCCATCTCTTCTCTGCCTCCGGAGTCCCAACTGATCGGCTGCGTCGTCTTTGGTTGCCCTGCACAGGAGAACAGAGCTGGAAAGCAGGTTAGTGGGGTGGGGAGGGAATGGGATTTCACAGTAACCTTCCCCTAGGAGTGGGGAGGGAATGGGGATTTTGCAGTATCCTTCACCCACCATGCTCACCAAGCCACACCAACAGGACTTGGTAGTAAAAATATTTAAATCCCACCACTGGTTGAGATGGCTTGTAAGGATGAAAAAGATAGATACTTGGCATATATTGGCAACAAGATCCCTTCCAGCTCCTACTCCACTCCACTCCACTCCACTCCATTATGTTGGTGTAGAAGACTATATGTCTTCTTTTCCTGCCTCTAATTTCTTTGGTTCACTGCAGGTAGTCCTCAACTTACAATCATTCATTTAGTGACTGTTCGAAGTTACAATAGCACTGAAAACAGTGATTTATAACTGGTTTTCACACTTAAAACCATTACAGAAACTCCATGGTCATGTGATCAAAATTCAGATGCTTGGCAACTGGCTCCTATTTAAGACAGTCACAGTGTCCTGGGATCAGGTGATCACTTTTGTGAGCTTCTGACAGGCATAAATGCTGCCTGGGTGACTTTGGGCCAATCACCAGGAGACTGACAGTTCTAATCTCACCTGAGACATATATGCTGCCTGGGTGACTTTGGGCCAATCACCAGGAGACTGACAGTTCTAGTCTCACCTGAGACATATATGCTGCCTGGGTGACTTTGGGCCAATCACCAGGAGACTGACAGTTCTAGTCTCACCTGAGACATATATGCTGCCTGGGTGACTTTGGGCCAATCACCAGGAGACTGACAGTTCTAATCTCACCTGAGACATATATGCTGCCTGGGTGACTTTGGGCCAATCACCAGGAGACTGTGAGTTCTAGTCTCACCTGAGACATAAATGCTGCCTGGGTGACTTTGGGCCAATCACCAGGAGACTGTGAGTTCTAGTCTCACCTGAGACATAAATGCTGCCTGGGTGACTTTGGGCCAATCACCAGGAGACTGTGAGTTCTAGTCTCACCTGAGACATAAATGCTGCCTGGGTGACTTTGGGCCAATCACCAGGAGACTGACAGTTCTAGTCTCACCTGAGACATATATGCTGCCTGGGTGACTTTGGGCCAATCACCAGGAGACTGACAGTTCTAATCTCACCTGAGACATATATGCTGCCTGGGTGACTTTGGGCCAATCACCAGGAGACTGTGAGTTCTAGTCTCACCTGAGACATAAATGCTGCCTGGGTGACTTTGGGCCAATTACCAGGAGACTGACAGTTCTAGTCTCACCTGAGACATAAATGCTGCCTGGGTGACTTTGGGCCAATCACCAGGAGACTGACAGTTCTAGTCTCACCTGAGACATAAATGCTGCCTGGGTGACTGGGCCAATCACCAGGAGACTGACAGTTCTAGTCTCACCTGAGATATATATGCTGCCTGGGTGACTTTGGGCCAATCACCAGGAGACTGACAGTTCTAATCTCACCTGAGACATAAATGCTGCCTGGTGACTTTGGGCCAATCACCAGGAGACTGACAGTTCTAGTCTCACCTGAGACATATATGCTGCCTGGGTGACTTTGGGCCAATCACCAGGAGACTGACAGTTCTAGTCTCACCTGAGACATATATGCTGCCTGGGTGACTTTGGGCCAATCACCAGGAGACTGTGAGTTCTAGTCTCACCTGAGACATATATGCTGCCTGGGTGACTTTGGGCCAATCACCAGGAGACTGACAGTTCTAGTCTCACCTGAGACATATATGCTGCCTGGGTGACTTTGGGCCAATCACCAGGAGACTGACAGTTCTAGTCTCACCTGAGACATATATGCTGCCTGGGTGACTTTGGGCCAATCACCAGGAGACTGTGAGTTCTAGTCTCACCTGAGACATATATGCTGCCTGGGTGACTTTGGGCCAATAACCAGGAGACTGACAGTTCTAATCTCACCTGAGGCAAGAAAACTGGCTGGGTGGGTGACTTTAGGCCAGTCATTCTCTCTCAACTCAGGTAACTTAACAGGATCGTTGTTTTGCGGAAAATAGGAAGAGAAGGAATATTGTGTGTGTGTGTTGCGTTACTTATAAAAAAATGAAGTCAGAATGTAAATAATAAAATAAAATCCAAAATAAAAATAAAATAATAAAAATATAAAATAAAGTAAAGTAAAATAAAGTAAAGTAAAATAAAATAAAATATCAATCTAGGTGTGAATGCAAAACCTAAGGCTCCTTTTTTTCCAGCATTTTTTTAAAAATCATGGACATCACTTCCAAACGCTGCTAAGCTACTTAACAATCATTCTTTGTTGTTTGCAACTTTTGAAAACTGCCGCTGGGCCTCCTTTTCACCCAAGCAAGCCTGGCGTTTCCCCATTTTTGCTCCAGCCCTCTGGAGCTTTCCTGGGTCATGGAAATTTCCCCATTAACCTTGAGGTGCTGGCTTCATCTCTCTCTCTCTTCTGCTCTCTGAGCCATTAGAAAAGCTACAGGTTGGGGAGACCGGCCTTGTATTTCATGAGCTTCCTTGCCATTCTCATCCAGCCAATAAATTATTGAACACAAACCTAAAATCCAGCCAGGCTCTTAAATCTTTACCTTTTTTCTAACAGGAAGATTCTAGCTAATTTAAGGAAGATAGGCATGTCAGTCTAGTGGGAAACATCATGGGTTTCTCTGGGTCTGTAGCAGGGGTGGGATTCTACCTGGCTGGACCAGTTCTATAGAACCGGTTGTTATGATTCTGCCCAGTTTGGAGAACCGGCAAATTGCACCACTGGCTGGCCCCTCTCCTCCCCACCCACTCATTCCTTACCTGGCATGCACGCCATCAAACTTACCTGCTAAATTGCTATTTTTCTTCCCCCCCCCCTCTCCCCAACCAACAGCTGTTCTGCTGTGCTGGAAGATTTAGTTTAGCTAGAAAGCAGGAAATTGTTGGATTTCTTGTTTTCTAGCTAATCTAAAAGCAGAGATGCTGAACCTTCCTTAGGACTGAATCTTCTATTTTTCAGTGCAGACTCAGGTAGCAGATTGCAGAAAGATAGATCTCTGAGTGAATCTGTGATTCTGTGAGCAACAAAATCTGCCTTCCTGCTTTGCCTGATTTTGTGTAAAAGTTGCCCTTTTTTTAAAATAAAAAATTAAATATTTACAATATTTACATACAAGCCACGCCCACCTAGTCACGTGACCATTAAGCCACACACAGTCAGCAAACCACACCCTCCCAGTCACATGACCACCAAGCCACACCCACAAATAGACCATGCCCACAGAACCGGTTGTTAAGAAATTTGAATCCCACCCCTGCTCTGTAGCCAAATATTTAGTTAAATATTTAGTTAAATATTTGTGTGAATTCCACTCCAGAAGGTCTCAATGTCAGGATTCCAGCAGTTACCTCTATTTAAATCATGAGTCTGAGCCAAACTTCGAAAACTTTAAAAGGATTTATTGAGTGTTTAACATACCGGCACTGCCTGGGTGTAGCCGACTCTGAGACACATCATTCATTGTCCCCCTTGACCCTGGTTTTCCCCCTTCCCCCTGGGTGTATTGTAATTCATATTCTCCAATGGGACACATCCCTAGCCAAGAGTCATCAATCATGCTCTCTAGTTAGAATTTTGCATGGCAGAAACTTCAGTCACCTATTTACTATCTTTGAAAACATTTATGGAATTTTAAGCTGCTCACTGCTTCCCCCTCCCTTTCTGCTGGCAACTCTAAAAAGAGGCTTATGAGTTGACACTTAAAGCCTCTCAGAAAGATTTACACAATTAAAGATGAAAGAGAGATTTCTGGGAGACCCATCCACCTGTCCCACCTTCTCCCACTCTGCGGAAAATTCCAGGTATGGGTGGAGGCTGCAACATCTTCAACCAAAGTAGTTCTTGACCTCCCAAAAAATAACAGGCCACAATTTGCCCACTCTCCCCAAAGTAATCACAGGGGTGGCAGGGGAAGGATACTGCAAAATCCCCATTCCCTTCCCACACCCACTAACCTACTTTCCAGCTCTGTTCTCCTGTGCGGGGCAACCAAAGAAGACCCAGCCAATCAGCTGGGACTCAGGAGGCGGAGAATAGATGGGGGCGGGGCCAGTCGGAGGTGGTACTACTACTCAAAATTCCCACTAGCGGTTCTGCTGAACACCCACCTCTGTAATTGGCATTTATGATTGTGCCAGGGAACTTTTGACAAGGAAAATCAGTGAGGGAAGGTGAATTTGTTTAAACAACTATGGCAAAAAAGATCATAGAGTTGGTGTGACCTACTTAAGGAACATATCTTTTAGTGATAAAGATTCTGATCCCATTGTGGTTCTAAGTTGAGGACTATGTATATAATCAAAGGATCTCAAGGTAGGCCATAATAATTTGAGATTCAAATCTCTTTCTCTTCTTCCTTTACTTGTCCTACCTAATTCTTCCTCCCTCCCTCCTTCCCTCCCTCCTTTCCTTCCTCCCTCCTTTCTTCCCTCCCTCCCTTCTTTCCTTCCTTCCTCCTTTCCTCCCTCCCTCCTTTCCTTCCTCCCTCCTTTCCTCCCTCCTTCCTTTCCTTCCTTCCTCTATTCCTCCCTTCTTTCCTCCCTTTGTTCTTCCCTCCCTCCCTCCCTCCCTCCCTTCTCAGATGAAAAGAGACAACAGAAGAGACAACATAATAAAAGAGAACAATAAAGGCAACTCTGAACATCAGGACAATATGTTCCTACAAAACCGATATTTACCAACTTCATCAAAAGAGCCTGACCACTCAACTCAACCTAACACAATCAAAATAAGCCGTGGAAAGGAAAAGACTGCCAAACCTCAAAAACATCAGGAACCACCAAGAGACTATTGCAACCACATGGCATCAGTGTAGCACACAAGCCATCTAAAGCCCTCCAAATCATTCTAAATTAATCAAAAGACCCAACAGGTCCAGGGGAAAACTGCCTCTCCGTTAACCCTTATTACATTCTTGGCAGGACTAGACTTCCTGCCTCAGGAACTTCTCTGGAGGTTTTTTTCCCTCCTTTGCTGGTACTTTGCTTGTGTGGAGTGACCCTTCAAAGTTACAATGGCACTGAAAAAAGGGACTTATGACCATTTTTCACACTTACGACTGTTGCAGCATCCCCATAGTCATGAGAGGCCAGGCGAGGAGATGCGTGCCTTGATGTGAGTGATATTGAGTTGGCCACACCCAGCCAATACATAGCCACCAAGCCATGTCTACCCAGTCACATGACCACCAAGCCATGCCCACCACCTAAGCCATACCCACAGAACTGGTTGTTACAAAATTTGAATCCCATCCCTGCATATAATGTAAGAACTGCAACAGCCATTATGTAGGACAAACAGGCAGAAGCAGTGGTGGGCTGCCGGGTGGTTGGTGGGGCTCAGGTGAGCCTCTAGCTGTGATCTCTGGTTGGGCCCGACCACCCGCCCTTGTTCTATTCTTTCCCTAAATAACTAACTTTTCCCCTGCCCAGGCTGCCCAGGTGAGTTCCGTGCTGCCTTGCTATACTCACCAGAGCTGCCTGAGTCGATTAGCTGCCTGTTTGAAACTGTGTTTCAGCCCCAAAGTGGTGCATGCGAGCAAAGTGAGCATGACCAGCGAGCCCCTTGCCACCTCTGGCCAGAAATCTAGCAGAATGCATCCATGAGCACCAACTAGCAGTCCGAAGACCTGATGAAAACTCTTCAGTTTTACAACACGTGGACAGATTGAACCAAACTTTCAACTGTAAAACTGTGACCAAACTAAACCAAGCCAAGTTTTTTTTAAAAAATGCTTGGAAATTTCTAAAAAGCCTGCCATGCTGATAAATCATCCAAAAAGAGAACACAAAGGGCACAACGCCTCCATTCCAGCAGTCAACAACCAGATGAGTACAGATTAACATTAAAATTATTTTGAGACCAACAACCAAGAAGTAAGCAATACCCCAACCAAGGAACTGCCAAACAAGCAAACTGCTGTGGTTTGCTGGCAGCAGGTGCAGACAGCTGTGGTCTCGGAGAGCGAGGACTCGGGTGAGGGGCCTGCGTGTGATGCAAGGATGGGGCCAGGACCATCAGGGAGTGGAATGCTGCCTTCGGAGATTGTGGAGGCTGGCAGCAGTGATGAAGAGGTCCCTGAGGAGCCTGTGCCCAGTGCGTGTGCACGCAGGGCTGATCGAAGGAAAGAACAGCTGCAGCAGCACAGGCAACTCGGGAGTAAGGCCATAAGGTGATGGCCCCTCCCTTAAGGGATAAAATCCAGCTGAGAAACCAGAGTTCTTTGCAGGAAGCAAAGAAGTTTTTGCACTCAAGCCTTGTGGACGTTCGGATTCTCTTAGTTTACGTTTGGAGACTCTGTGTTTGAAATATTTCTTAGTAACTTTATGTAGTGTTCTTGGCAGCCTTGCACAACCTTGTCAAGGCTCGTTCTTATCAGAGACAAATAGTTTGAAACAGCCTTTTAACCGTGAAGGAACAGAATTCATAAAGAATCATTAAAAGGTTTTGCTGTTACCTCCGTTTCGTGTTTGTTTCCTTGGAAGAAGGTTTGGGTCAAAACACAAACTGTCAAGGTTCCAAGTAATACACCCAGAGCGAACAGAACTCCGAAGCAGGATTCCTCATATTGGCACAGGCTGGTGAAAACTGACTGTGAAGGTTCCTATTGGTCTCACCTAATTAAAGGTAAAAGTTTTCCCCCTTCCCTAAACAATCGGTCAATGGTCCAATCACAGTGCAGTCCAGTTGCCTGGTAAACCTCCTCTATCTGACCACCTGTGGGAATGTCCTTAATTCCTAGGATAAAGTATTTTGTTTTGGCTACAACATTCCAGCTATCTCTATTCCTTCCTCCCTATCCCTCAGCTCCAGTGTGGCTACACTGAAGCCTCCAAGATGGCCTCAGTCAGGTCAGTTTCAGGGTTTACACTAACAAGTAAACAACCCTACCATTCTGTCCTAGGCTTTCTCAAAAAGCACTGAGCCAACTCTGGGTCCTGTCAAAATCTCTTTTAGCAAATTAATGTGAATTTAGTGCATTCACCTTCAGCCAACGGCTTGGCAAACAGTCTTGCAAAGGTATACTAATTAGCCCAGACCTTATCTTTCCTGGAAAGCTGCCTGGTAAATATTTCCACACGCAGTGCTGACAGGGAAGGGCTGGGTTAGACAGACAAATCTTCACGAACTGGAATGAACAAACGAATGAACAAATGAGCAAGTTGTTACCTGCAAAAGCCCGCTCCCCTTTTGCTCCTCTTTTAGTCCTGATGTGAGAGGCCACTCACCGTTCACTTGTGGCCTTATTCCTATGTCGATCCTAAGTTCTTAATTGTCCCTTTCTTTTGGCAGCTCTGTGCATGTGCAAGCTGGGAACCGATTCTACTAGCTCCACTGCCTCACTGCTGTCCAAGCCCGAAGGCAGTTGATGACTGCCAGCCTGCCCTGGCCCAGAGGTGGGATTCAAATTTCTTAACAACCGTTTTGTGGGTGTGGCCTAATTTGTGGGTGTGGCTTGGTGGTCATGTGACTGGGTGGGTGTGGTTTGCTGACTGTGTGTGGCTTGATGGTCACGTGACTAGGTGGGCATGGCTTGTATGTAAATATTGTAAATATATAATTTTTTATTTAAAAAAGAGCAACTTTTACCCAAAATCAGGCATAGCAGGAAGGCAGATTTTGTTGCTCACAGAATCACAGATTCACTCAGAGATCTACCTTTCTGCAATCTGCTACCTGAGTCTGCACTGAAAAATAGAAGCTTCAGTCCTAAGGAAGGTTCAGCATCTCTGCTTTTAGATTAGCTAGAAAGCAAGAAATCCAACAATTTCCCAGCACAACAGAACAGCTGATGGTTGGGGGGTGGGGAAGAAAAATAGCAATTTAGCAGGTAAGTGTGATGGCGCGCATGCCAGGTAAGGAATGAGTGGGTGGGGAGGAGAGGGGCCAGCCAGCGGTGCCATTTGCGGGTTGTGTGAACTGGGCAGAATCATAACAACCGGTTCTATAGAACTGGTCCAACCAGGTAGAATCCCACCCCTGCCCTGGCCATCTCTGCCTCTGATGCAGAGCCCTCATCCAAGCCTTCCTCAGCCTCCAGGACTGGCCCAGGTTCCTCCCCAACCTCCTTGCTGTCCATCTCTGCTACCAGCTCCATCAGCCGCTGGTGGGCCACAACACCTACCAAAGAGTCACCAAGACCACCCCCAGCAATGTTGACAAGGCAAGCCACTAGAATATAAATTGAGAGCAAACCCCATTCCCTTTTAAACTGATGATGTTACCTAGCTGGGTAATGAAATGCTTACAGGAAAATAGCCAAGCTCAGAAAGCACCCAAGGACCCCTTCATTTCAACCGTGAGTACAAATATTATCCTCCATCAAGACAAATATGCTACTATATGAGTAGCTGCTCAAGTGCTAGAGCAAAGCTTCAAGCTATGTGCACGGTCAAGTAAAGTACAGCATTTTGAGAAGCCTCCATGCTTCCCCTGATAAATCTTTCCTTCCCTGACTGCAAAAATGAACCCACACCAGGCGTAAATGAGAACAGGATTTGCTTGACATGCCATGCATTCTGCTATATACACTGTGATTCACCAGCGTGCACCATGTTTAAGCAAGTGATTTAAACTCAGCTCATTGATGACTCAATGTATTGTGGAGATAGATGTCTTTAGTAACCAGATTTGGTTTATTGTGTGAAGGCAGCTCTTCATTGTCAGTCTTATAAAACCGGCAGGGCTCTTGCAGAGCTTCCCTTTCACAAAAGAAAGAAGTGAGTTATGAACTCCTTGGCAAAATTTCTCAGTTCATTAGAAACCCACGCATGGCTACAAGTCAAAGATATATGAGTGCAGTTCCAATGCCTTAGAGAAATAGAACCTCAAAATAGAACCTCAAAATGAATAGAAGGAGGCTGCAAATATAGAGAAGGTGCCCTCCCAGGGGTGAAATACTTTTCTCAAACTCAACAACTTTTTAAAGAGGTATGGATGTGACAGCCCAAAACATCATTGGCTGCTCACTTCCCTCTTTGGAAGAACTGTATAGGAATAGATGTAGGAGGAAGATACTTAATATATTGAATGACTCATCTCATCCGGGACATCAGCTCTTTGAACGATGATCATCGAGAAGGAGATTTAGGGTATTAAGAACAAGGACGACCAGATTTAAGAACAGTTTTTATCCAAGTGCAGTTTTGAGTTTGAATGCAGGGTCATAAGATTTATGTGGAAGTGAATGAGAGTAATGGGGTTTTACATTTTTAAATTGCATAGAGATCATTGTATGGTTGGCTGTGTTTAGTTTTAATTTAATTTAATTTTTTTTCTTTTAGTGGTGTTTGTCCAGTTTTTACTTGTGGAAGAGCACTTCATTTCGTTGCACCCGCTTGCGAGTGTAATGACAAATAAACTCTTATGTCTTATGTCTTAAGAAATTAGATTATTTATACGAAGGAAGGAGAAGAAGCAAGGGATGGGAACTTAGTCAAGGAGAGAACCAATCTAGAAATAAGGAGAAATTTCCTGCTCAGTGAGAACCATTAATCAGTGGGACGGCTTGTCTCCAGAAGTTGTGGATGCTTCAATGCTGGAAGTCTTTAAGAAGAAATTGGACAGTCACTTGTTGGAAATGGTGTAGGGTTTCCTGCCTGAGCTAGAGGGTTGGGCTAGAAGACCTCTAAGGTCCCTTCTAACTCTGTTACTCTGTGATGATTCTGTGATGATACCTTTAACACAGGGGTGTCAAACTCAAGGCTTGCAGGCTGGATCTGGTCCATGGGATGCGTAGATCTGGCCTGTGGCTCCATCCCGGAAATAGAGAAGGACCGGCCCATGGTGCCTTTGCCAGCAAAAAGGGGGAGTTCGGGGCTCCATTTGCGGCCTTGATGGCCTCCTACAGAGGGTTGCAGGAGGCCGTCATGGCTGAAAACGGAACCTTGGGCAGGCAGCATGCGGTTGAAAACGGAGCCTTGAGTGAAGTTGAGCTGGCCATGGCCCCTGGCCATACCCCATTGAGGTCAAACACAATCCTGATCGAGTTTGACACCCCTGCTTTAATGTATCAAAATCACCACCTGCCTATCCGAGGTCTTTGGGAAAGACTCATGAGGTGGACAAAAAAATGCCCAAACCAGTGGGAGAAGCAGAGGTGGTTTTCAGCAGGTTCTGACCAGTTCTGGAGAACCGGTAGTGGACATTTTGAGTAGTTCAGGGAACTGGTAGCGGACATTTTGAGTAGTTCAGGGAACTGGTAGCGGACATTTTGAGTAGTTCAGGGAACTGGTAGCGGACATTTTGAGTAGTTCGGAGAACTGGCAAATCCCACCTCTGACTGGCCCCGCCCCCATCTATTCTCTGCCTCCCATTGAGTCCCAGCTGATCGGCTGGGTCTCCTTTGGTTGCCCAGCACAGGAGAACGGAGCTGGAAAGCAGGTTAGCGGGGTGGGGAGGGAATGGGGATTTTGCAGTATATCCTTCCCCTGCCATGCCTACCAAGCCACGCTACGCCCACAGAATGTAGTAGTAAATTTTTTTTTGAATCCCACCACTAGGGAGAAGCAATCGATATCCGATCCATTGGAAACAGGACCAGTCATCCAGGTAAAATCGAAAGCTTCCCTATGTGCGCTGTCCATAACCTCTTACCTGGTTTCTCCTATTAGAACAAGGCACTTTTTAAGCTGCCCCTCCTGATCGAATTAGTAAGCCCATCCATCTCCCTGCTCTCCCCAAAGCGGTCATTCAACCTGCACTTGCATTGCAAGTCCTCAAGAGCCTTCTCTGCTCTTTGAACGTGTGTGTGTGTTATACTACTTGTTATGAACTAATAAAAACGCTTAAATAAAGTTTATCAAAGAAAAAGCACTTCTGATTGGTCGATAATAGCGATATCAGATTGGTCCGTTCTGGGGAATCTGATTGGCTGTTAACGAGCCACTCTCATTGGTTCAAGGGTTTAATGCTTCCTTGTTCTCATTGGTTAATAGGTCAGCAGCCTGCTCTATAAAAGGGCTGCTGCTGCCCTAGGTTTTTGCTCTGTTCACGATGATAAATAAAGAGTTGAAGTTCACTGTTCACTGCCTTGTCTCCGTTCCTTGCACCCATGCGCAGAACTTAACACTGGCTAGGAGGGTGGGATGCGGAGACATCAGAGCTGACTGAACACTACAGAGCACCAAACAGAGCACGTGGCTGAAGGCACATCGACAACGGAACCATGTCCAGAGGCGCCATACCACCCACTCCATTTGACCCGGAACAAGAAGACTGGGACTCATACATAGATTGCTTCCAGATGTTTCTGGAGACCAACAACTTGAAAGATGCCACTATGGGGAAAAAGCAAGCAGTGTTCCTGACCCATTGCGGGCCTGCCGTCTTTAAGATGGCCAAGGCACTAGCGAAACCGGCTGAGGTGAAAACCATGGAATGGGACGTCCTCGCGCCCCTTCTACGGGCTCACTATGCACCCACCGTACCAACGCTTGTCCGAAGAGATGAATTTTACCAGAGGGACCAGCGGTAGGGAGAGCGTTGCAGATTTCATCGCGGATCCCCAGAACCTGGGAGGCCTCTGTGAGTTCGCAGACCACGAAGAAGCTCTGAGAGACCGAATAGTTCTGGGTTTAGATGACCAGACAGTACAGAGAAAGATCATGGCAAAAGGGGACATCGACCTTGCTGATGTCATCAAAGACACTACTGCAGCAGAAGCAATCAGGAAGTCGGCCGCCCGAATGTGCCGCACCAACGCACCGCTCCGTCAACTCGCCAGCGATACCTCACCTCGACTAGAGAGGCACACAACAGCGACCCACCATGAGGACCTCGAATCGCCATCAGAAAGTGATGAGGAGGAGGTCAACCGGCTCCGGTCTGAACGTGACCAATGCCACCAGCGAAATCAAAGACTACCGCACTAATGTGCAGGTTGTGGGGCAAACCACCCGTGATCAGACTGCAAATTCCTCGATGCGCTCTGCCATTTCTGTGGGAAGAGGCCACATCGGAAAGGTCTGCAGAAGCAAGCAAGGATCCAGCCCATTTCAGAGGGGAAACAACTACCGCCAGACCACAGAGAATTGCCCTGTGAGTCAGGAACATTTCAACCGCCAATAGAACAACCATTCCTACAGAAATAAAACACCGGCCATTTTATCGAGAAGAGAAGAGGCACACCAAACCATCACAATCGGTCACGCCTCATCGCTAGACGCAAAGAAGATCCGAGTGAAGATCGCCATTGAAAACCAGCCTTGTGAGATGGAAGTCGATTCAGGATCGTCCCTCTCGATGGTTTCCTGGAAGATTCTTAAACAATTAATCCCTGCCATTCAGCGTCAAGACCTCAGAGCCCAAAAAATCATACTCAAGGATTATCAGGGGAACCGAATTCCAGTCGTTGGATCCAGCCAAGTCCAAGTATCATTCAAAAATCGTACTGCATCATGACCACTGACTGTCGTCGACCGTGACTGGCCTAGCTTGTTAGGCCTTCAATGGTTCACCCCACTCGGTATCGAGGTAGCCAGCATTCACCAAACCAGAAGCAACGACTGGGAGGAGGCCATCGTCCAGGAATTCCAGGACGTTTTCGCAGACAAACTAGGTGAGTACAAGGGGACCCTGATATCATTTAACCTTAACCCTGAAGTAGCCCCCATCCGCCTTAAGCCTCGTGGGTACCTTTTGCCCTTAAACCAAAAATTGACGAGCAGCTTGATAAGTTAATAGCCCAGGGTGTTTTAGAACCAACTCACCATGCTCGTTGGGAAACCCCAATTGTAACACCCATCAAACCGGATAGATCGTTAAGGATTTGTGGGGAAGACCGGGCTACCCTTAATCACGCCCTTCAACAGAATGCTTACCCGGTGCCGGTGGTTCAACACCTTCTCCATTCCCTGGGGGGCGGAAAAGTCTTTGCTAAATTGGATTTAGCACAGGCTTACCAACAACTGCCTGTAGATAAAACAACCGCAGAGGCACAGATGATCGTTACGCACCGAGGCGCCTTTAAGTGCAACCGACTCCAATTCGGAGTGAGCGTAGCCCCAGGGATTTTTCAAAGTCTGATGGAGAGACTCTTGCAAGAAATCAAGGGGGTCGTGCCATACTTTGATGACGTTTTAATTGCTGCCCCGAATAGAGAAATACTAGAAAAGCGGTTTAATTGGTTCTCCAGAAATTTAAAGACTCTGGCCTTAAGGTTAAAAAAATTAAATGTCAACTGTGTACAGACAAAGTAGAGTTCCTGGGGTACCTAATCGATAAATAGGGCATCCACCCCATTAACAGCAAACTGAGAGCAATGAAAAACACCCCAAGACCCAGAAATAGAACTGATCTCCAAGCTTTCTTGGGGCTCATTAACTTTTACAACCTCTTCTTGCCCCAGAAAGCGACCGTAGCTGAGCCCCTCCAAAGACTTCCTGGGTCTGGGGACACCGCGAGGAGCACGCATTCCGACAAGTGAAAAACTTACTAACCTCAGATGCTGTTTTAATGCAGTATGACGAGACTCTCCCTTTAACAATTACATGTGACGCGTCACCGGTTGGAGTCGGAGCCATTTTGAGTCATGTGTTACCAAATGGTAGTGAAGCCCCTATTGCCTATTTTTCAAGGACCTTGTCAAAGGCTGAATGTAATTATAGCCAGATTGACAAAGAGGCTCTTGCTGTTGTATCTGCTGTGAAACGGTTTCATGAATATGTGTATGGACGAGCTTTTACTATTGTGACTGACCACAAACCGTTGTTAGGGATTATAGTGGGAGACAAGCCAACCCCCTATATATTGTCACCGAGAATGACTCGCTGGTCAGAGTTTTTAGCTGCATACAACTATAAATTACAACACCGCCCGGGGAAAGCCATTCCCCACACTGATGCATTGAGCCATGCCCCACTTCCGGAAACCATTGACGACCCAGCTCCAACCCTTACGATACTCCAGATTGAAACGCTACAGTCACCACCGCTAACAGCCAGAGACATTGAAATTGAAACAAAACGAGATCCTGTCTTATCGCGAGTTCTTAGCTGGGTCGAAAGAGGATGGCCAATAGAACAAACCCTTGACGACTTCACCCCTTTCAGAAACCGGCAAACAGAACTGTTTTCTCAAAAAGGCTGCATCCTATGGGGAGCTAGAGTCGTCATCCCAGAGCGGTTACAATGAGCAGTATTGAAAACATTGCATGATGGTCACCCCAGCATCGTGTGTATGAAAGCGCTCGCACGAAGCTATGTGTGATGGCCGGGCATCGACAAACAAATCGAAGCCTGGATAAAGACTTGCTTAAAGTGCCAAGAAGTCAGCAGTGCCCCACCGAGAGCACCTCCAACAGAACGAGAAACCCCCCGGGGGCCGTGGTCCCTCATCCACGTTGATTTTGCGGGACCGATTAAAGGAAATACATTCCTCCTAACAGTGGATGTCTATTCCAAATGGCTCGAGATCCACGAAATGAAGAATACTACAACGGAGTCCGTCATCCGAAAATTGAACAGGCTATTCGCAACACACGGACTGCCAGACGTCCTGGTCTCCGACAACGGACCCCAGTTCACCGCCCGGGCGTTTGAACAATACTTAGTGGATCCGGGCATCCGCCATGCGCTAACTTTGCCTGCGCACCCTGCGGCTAATGGCAGGGCCGAGCGCATGGTACAATTTGTTAAAAAAACTCTCCATAAAATGGACTATGGGGACATTGATGAAAAAATAAACAGAATACTCTACTCCAACACATCACTCCGCACAGCATCACCAACAAGACACCAGCTGAACTATTGATGGGATGCAACTCCGTTCCCACCTCGACCGGCTTCACCCTTCCTACAAGCCAGAGAAACCCTGCGGATCCAGCGGGAAATGCCGCGAGTTCAAGGGAGGCGACTTAGTTTTTGCTAAAAACCTCTCCGGAGAACCATTATGGATCGAAGCAACCGTAATTCAAACCACCAGGCCCAGATCGTACCGTGTGCAAATCTGCGATGGAAAAATATGGAAACGCCATACAGATCAGCTTCGCTCTAGGCTACAACCCAGTTCCCGCGACTCCTGTGACTCCCAAACTGAGGGGGGAGGGGACGTCAAAGAAACCGAATTCGAGATGGGGGAGAGCAGAAGCGAAGGAAGTCAGCGAGCAGGCACGATTAATGAAGAAGAATCAGGGAGGGGTGTGTCCTCACCACAGAGGAATACCTCAACGGAGGCTAGCCCGCTAAGATCTGAGGACAACAACAATGACAGAATTAGCAGCACCGAGTCATCCAGTGAGAATGAGGAACCGTTGGTACCAAATATGTCCCAAAACGTCCCACTGAAGCTGGACTGCAGACGGGAACCGGTGGGACAGCGCAAATCTAATAGACAGTTAAAACAACCCACATATCTTAGAGATTACGTCACCGCACCCCTCAAACGGAACCCAGGGGGAAGGGGTGTTATGAACTAATAAAAACGCTTAAATAAGGTTTTATCAAAGCTTAAAGAAAAAGCAGGGTTCTAATCCTGCACTTCTGATTGGCCGATAATAGCGATATCGGATTGGTCCATTCTGGGGAATCTGATTGGGTGTTAACGAGCCACTCTCATTGGTTCAAGGGTTTAATGCTTCCTTGTTCTCATTGGTTAATAGGTCAGCAGCCTGCTCTATAAAAGGGCTGCTGCTGGCCCCAGGTTTTTGCTCTGTTCACGATGATAAATAAAGAGTTGAAGTTCACTGTTCACTGCCTCGTCTCCGTTCCTTGCACCCATGTGTAGAATTTAACACTACTTGCTAGATAGTTTACAGCTGGGACAATGAGCGGAAGCATTTTATGCTTCCTGGCGGGAAACTGGTGTTGAAGATGCTTTGCTCGGCCTTCGTATGTTCTGCTCTCCATCAGAAGCTCCCAGGAGAGATCTGCTCCGAGTCTGAAATGATTGCTTCATTGTGCCGGCCTTCTGAACTCCACAACAGAAATAACTTATTTGTCATAAGCACAAAATTTGCCCACAGTGCTTTCCTTTTTTGGTGATGGGCCCTTGGGAGAGATGAGCCCAGGGAGGAAAAACAGAAGGCAATGCTGATGGAGATAAAGAAGAAGAACACTGGGAAGATGGGAACCGAAGTGAGGCAAAGAGGTGAACAGGCTGTGATTCTGTGGCCAAAGGGTCGCACCTGCCAGGGAAATTCTGATTTAATGGATCTCAGGTTTAAAGTTAAAAAAAAGAGAAAAGAAATGGAGACACCTCTGCATGGAACTGAACTCGACAGATCTGTGTGCAGGCAGGCCTCAACTCACCACCACCATGGATCCCATCTTGCTAAGCAAGAGTTAAGGCTCTGACAAACTACCCCCATTCAAATCATAAGTCTCTAGCCGCATTTCTCAGAGTTAAAAAAAAAAGATTTATTAGGGGTGACCATATCGGCATTTACTTGGATGCAGCTGGCTCTAAGATTCATCGTTCATTTCACCCTTGACCCTGGCCTTCCCTCCACCCCCTGGATGTATAATCTCCAATGGGACACATCCATAGCCAAGAGTCATCAATCATGCTCTGCAGTAATAATCTTGTGTGCCAACAGCTTTGGCTGGCCTAGCAATTATCTGAAACATTTAAGGAATGCACTACTTCCCCCCACTTCCTTTCTGCTGGCAAAGAAGACCAAAGAAGTGTTATTTTAGTTGACAGCAAGACTGTTTGGTTAGTGAGTTTTGCCCCATTGTATGACCTTTCTTGCCACAGCTGTTAAGTGAATCGCTGTAGTGTTTAAGCTACTAGTTAAGCAAACCTGTGGACTTTGCTTGCCAGAAGGTCGCAAAAGGAGATCACAGGATTCCAAGACCCTGCAGCTGTCATAAACATGAGTCCGTTGTCAAGCATCTGAATTCTGATCACGTGACCCTGGGGATGCTAAAACAGTCATAAGTGTGAGAAACAATCTTACGTTGCTTTTTTTCCAGTGCCATTGTAATTTTGCATGGTCACTAAATGAACTGTTGTAAGTTGAGAACTAGATGTAGTTTCCCTGTAAGCCAAGTTTACTATTACATGTAGTTCTCAAGTTATGACTGGAATGGGGCCTGCCTATTACAGTCATAACTTAGGATCATCATAAAACAGGCTGGTTAAGTGACCAACCTGATTTTATGACCTATTTTGTGGCAGCCATTAACTGAATTCAGGATATTAAATGAACATTGTATTCCTTAAGCGTGGCTGGCTGAGGAATTCTGGGAGATAAAGTCCACAAACTTAAAATGGCCAAGTTTGGAGACTCCTGGTATAAAGCAAAAATATTATTCAATGTTTTTTTCAGTGAAGTACCAGTCTGGCATTGTTGCATTGCCTTACAAAAGAAACACAGAAGGGTATTATCCATGCTCATATCCCCACTGGTCCTAAAATACAGAAACCCTTTCTTTATCTGTCCTGGAAGCTCATCATAATGGCTATATTCATGCACCAGGCTTCATTCAGTCAAGGAGACCCCGGCTGCTGAATTAGAACAATGCTCTGGTTTTTGTCCCTATGATATATAATAAAGTATTGTGATGAATAGAATAGAATATAGAATAGAATAGAGAATAGAGTATAAAGAATAGAATAGAATGGAACAGGAAATAGAATGGAAAATAAAATAGAAAATAGAATAGGATGAGTGGAATAGAATGGAATAGAAAATAGAATAGAAAATAGAATAGAAAATATAATGGAATAGAAAATTAGAATAGAATAGAATAAGAGTTGGAAGTGACCTTGGGTGTCTTCTAATCCAGCTCAAGCAAGAGACTCTATAACATTTTAGACAAGTGGCCCTCCAGTCTCTTCTTAAAAACCTCTAGTGATGAAGCACCCACAACTTCTGAAGGCAATTTCTGTTTCACTGGTGAATTGTCCTCATTATTACGAAATTTCTCCTTAATTCCAGGATGCTTCTCTCCTTGATTAGTTTCCACCCATTGTTTCTTGTCCTGCCTTCTGGTGCTTTGGAGAATAATTTGACCCCTTCTTCTTTGTGGCAGCCCCTGAGATATTGGAACGCTGCTATCATGTCACCCCTAGTTCTTTTCATTAAGCTAGCCAAACCCAAATCCTGCAACCGTTCTTCATATGTTCTCATCTCCAGGCCTTTGATCATCTTAGTTGCTCTTCTCTGAACATTTTCCAAAGTCACATGTTTTTGTAGTGTGGTGACCAAAATTGGTTGCGGTATTCCAAATGTGGTCTTACTCTAAGGCTTTATAAAAAGCTCTTGATCAGGGCCCTGGAGGCTGAAACGTATGAGAAAACAGTTGCAGGAATTGGATATGTCTGGTCTAATGAAAAGAAGGAGTAGGGGTGACATGATAGCAGCATTCCAATATTTACAAGGCTGCTGGCTGGAGGATTCTGGGAGTTGAAATCTGTTCTGTCCCTCATTAACATACTTGAAATCCCCGCGCTTTGATTGGCCAAAGCGCGGGGCTTTCCGATTGGTCAGGCGAGCCGCGCCGATTGGCTCGTTAAGAATCTCCCGCGATTGGTTCGTTCAGAGCGCGGGAGATTCGAAGCGCTGCCATTGGCCGCGGCCGCCGCAGCGAAAGGAATAAAAGCCGCGGGCTTTTTTCCTTTCGGCGGTTTGGTTCCAGTATTTCAAATAAAGAGCTTTGCACTAAGTCACCGACTCCTGGCGTCATTTCGCGGACACGACACTGGCGACGAGGATGGGATCCAGACCCTGAACCAAACCCCGTGTCCGACGGAAGCCAGACGAAGCACCGAGATGGCGAAAATCGCACCGCCCGCCCCCTTCAACCCCGCCACCGAAGACTGGGAATCGTTCTCTGACCGATTCCGCATGTACCTCGAGTGCACCGGCATGAAGGACGCCTCGGGCCCGCTAAAACGCGCCATCTTCCTCACCCACTGCGGGACCGAGGTCTTCCAGATGGCCAAAGCATTGGCCAAGCCCGCCGATGCAACTGCCATGGACTGGGACGTCCTTGAACCCATCCTTCGGCGATACTACGCTCCGGAGGTCCCCATCCTGATCCGGCGCAACGAGTTCTACCGGCGGGACCAGAGATCGGGTGAGAAATTAAGCGACTTCGTCGCCGAGCTGCGGCGCCTAGGGGGGCTCTGAGAATTTGATAACCTAAACAACGCCTTAAGAGACCGAATAGTGCTCGGTCTGTGGGACTCCACCCTCCAGAGCCGGCTGATGGCTAAGGGCGACATCAGCTTAGCAGACGCCCTCGCCGCAGCCGCAGAAGCAACTCGAACTTCCGCTGATAGCATGCGCAGACCTGACACGAGGGACCGTGGCGGAAACAACAACCCGGCAAGGTCGACCGAACAAAAAACCGATCTCCACTCGGCATCCAGCACGTCCGAAGACGAGGAGGACATCCATCGACTTCAGACTGGGCGCGACCAACGGAACCGGAGAGGTCGTAAGTCAAGGACCAACTGTGCCGGTTGCGGCGGCGACCACCCCAGGTCGGAATGCCGGTTTTTCGATTCCATCTGCCGGCATTGCGATAAAAAGGGGCACATCGCCCAGGTTTGCCGCCTGAAGAAAAACCGCAGTCCGGCTCGATGGGACCAGAGCGACCGCAGGAGGGAGAGCACACCGCCCCGGACCAGAGATCGCCACTCGGACAGCTGATGGGACCGGAGCGGACGATCCTCGCGAGGCGGCGACAACCGGCGGAGAGAGGAGACCCACCAGACGGTCACCATCGGCCACGCCATCACCAACGACGCCCGGAAAATCCACGTCAAGGTACGCATCGAGGGCCAGCCGTGCAAAATGGAGGTGGACTCCGGGTCCTACCTCTCCATGATTGCTTGGCACGAGATAAAGCGGTTGGTGCCTACCCTCCAAAGGAGGAACTTAGACAACCAGAGACTCATTGTAAAGGACTACCAGGGAAACCGCATCCCGGTAGTCGGCACCAAAAGCTTTAACATGACTTATAAGGGGCGCACCGAACGACTCCCCCTAACGATCGTCGACCGCGACCGCCCAAGCCTACTGGGACTGCAATGGTTCGCCCCGCTCGACATCGCCCTCACGGGAGTCAACCACGTCACCGATGACGGCTGGGAACAGCGACTAGCCCAGGAGTTCCAAGAGGTCTTCGACGGAAACCTGGGCAAGTACCGAGGGCCCCTTATATCATTCGACCTAGACCCTAACGTCCCCCCCAAACGCCTGAAACCTAGGCGGGTGCCATTCGCACTGAAACCCAAAATAGACGAGCAAATTGATAAGCTCGTCAAACAGGGGGTACTGCAGCCCATAGACCACGCCCGGTGGGAGACCCCCATAGTCACCCCGATCAAGCCAGACGGGTCGGTGAGAATCTGTGGGGACTATAAGGCCACCCTAAATGGCGCGCTGCAACAAAGTGCCTACCCCATCCCAATAGTGCAACACCTACTGCACTCCCTGGGAGGGGGCAAGGTTTTCGCCAAGCTCGATCTCGCCCAGGCATACCAACAGTTGCCGGTCGACGAGCAAACGGCAGAAGCACAGACCATCGTCACCCACCGGGGAGCATTCAAATGCAACCGACTCCAATTCGGAGTCAGCGTGGCACCGGGCATATTTCAGAGCCTGATGGAGAGGCTATTGCAAGGTATCAAGGGGGTGGTACCTTATTTCGACGACGTCCTAGTGTCGGCACCCAACCAAGCCGAACTAGAAAGTCGACTAAGAGAGGTCCTAACTAAATTTAAAGAGACGGGACTAAAAGTAAAGAGGGAAAAATGCCAACTGTGCACGGAACGAGTGGAATTCTTGGGCTACCTCCTAGACCGGCACGGCATTCACCCCACAAGCAAAAAAATCAAGGCCATCAAAGAGGCCCCCACCCCTAAATCAAAGACTGAACTACAAGCATTCTTGGGGTTACTGAACTTTTACAATGTTTTCCTACCCCAAAAGGCGACGGCGGCGGAGCCCTTGCATAGGCTCCTGGACAAGGCGGCGACCTGGACTTGGGGGAAACGGGAGCAAGCCGCCTTCCAAAAAACAAAGGACCTCCTCACCTCCGACGCCGTCCTCATACAATTCAACGAGACCCTGCCTCTGGCCGTCACTTGCGACACATCACCCTTCGGCGTCGGCGCTGTCCTCAGCCATACCCTTCCCGACAGAAAAGAAGCACCCATCGCGTTCTTTTCAAGGACCCTCACCAAACCGGAGCGGAACTATAGCCAACTGGACAAAGAGGCTCTGGCTATAGTTGCCGCCATAAAACGATTCCACGAATACCTCTACGGCCGGCCCTTCACCATTATAACGGACCACAAGCCGTTGCTGGGAATCCTTGCAGGGAACCGGGCCACCCCGAACATTCTGTCTCCCCGAATGACAAGGTGGTCCGAGTTCCTGGCGGCCTACAACTACGAACTCATACACAGACCGGGTAAGACGATCTCCCATGCAGACGCCTTAAGCCGCTCGCCGCTACCGGAACCCGACTCCGACCCAGCACCCACGACGACCACCCTCAGCATAGAGACTCTACCCAACCTGCCCATAACCGCGTCAGACATTGCCCGAGAAACTAATAAAGACAGGCGTCTGGTGTGGGTGTTGCATTGGGTAGAGAAAGGGTGGCCGGAAAGGGACAACGACGAGTCCGTCAAAACGTTTCGAAACCGCCAAACGGAACTCTCATTGTTAAAAGGGTGCATCCTATGGGGAGACAGGGTGGTCATTCCGGAAAAGCTACAGGGGAAGGTTTTGGAAATGCTGCACGAGGGGCACCCTGGCATCGTAAGGACTAAAGCCCTGGCCAGAAGTTACGCTTGGTGGCCAGGGATGGACAAACAAATAGAGGCCTGGTTGGCTAGGTGCCAACGATGCCAGGAAACAAGGCCCAGCCCACCCACAGCACCCGTCCTAGAGTGGGAAACCCCAAGGGGACCTTGGTCCAGAATCCATATAGACTTCGCCGGGCCCACAAATGGACACACCTTCCTCATAACAGTTGACGCTTACTCCAACTGGCTGGAGGTAAGCAACATGAAGGCAACAACCATGGAGGCCGTGACCAAAGAACTCTGCAAACTCTTTGCAACACACGGCCTCCCAGACGTCGTCGTCTCTGACAACGGGCCCCAGTTTACCTCACTGGAATTCGAGAAATTCCTGGCGGAGAGGGGCATCCGCCACGCACTAACAGCACCGGCGCACCCGGCGGCGAACGGTAGGGCGGAACGGATGGTCCAATTCACCAAAAAGACCATTCGGAAAATAGACCACGGGGAGATCCAAGAGAAAATCAACAGACTACTCTTTACCCAACACATAACCCCGAATACCACTACCAACAAAAGCCCAGCCGAACTACTAATGGGTAGAAAGCTAAGGTCCCCACTCGACAGGTTACACCCTACGTATAACCCGGAGCGGCCCCCAGACTCAAGCACAAAAAACCGAACGTTCGTGCCCGGGGACCCCGTATATGCAAAAAACCTGACGGGAGACCCTCTATGGATCCCAGCCGTCATCACCCAAGCAACAGGCCCACACTCGTACCGGCTACAAACAGCAGACGGACGAGCGTGGAAACGCCACATCGACCAACTTAGGTCGAGGACCGCAAGCGAACCCAACCCCCGTAACGCAAGCCAAGGGGGGAGGGAATACCCAGGAGACCGAATACAAGGAAAAATAAACCAGCAGTACTCACCGAAACGCAGCCATCACGACCCCTCGCCAGAAAAGAACAGCCAAGCCAGCTCAACCGACCCGGAAAGACCGAGCGGGAGCGGCGGAACCCGTAGCTCAACCAACCCGGAAGGCCCAGGAGGGAGCTACGGAGAAAGAACCGGCCCGATCGACCAGCCGGTTCCCACAGCAGCAGGAGCAACGAAGATCCCGACCGAACCGGCCGAGATCCAGCCTACAACTGAGTTGCGCAGGTCAAGTAGGACCAGACGGAGCCCCGCCTACCTACGTGACTACGCAACGTAAGGACTGAACCAAGAGGGGAGGGGTGTTCTGTCCCTCATTAACATACTTGAAATCCCCGCGCTTTGATTGGCCAAAGCGCGGGGCTTTCCGATTGGTCAGGCGAGCCGCGCCGATTGGCTCGTTAAGAATCTCCCGCGATTGGTTCGTTCAGAGCGCGGGAGATTCGAAGCTCTGCCATTGGCCGCGGCCGCCGCAGCGAAAGGAATAAAAGCCGCGGGCTTTTTTCCTTTCGGCAGTTCGGTTCCAGTATTTCAAATAAAGAGCTTTGCACTAAGTCACCGACTCCTGGCGTCATTTCGCGGACACGACAAAATCCACACATCTTAAAGTGGCCAGGATTGAAAACGGCTGCTTTACAGGCACCCATTGTCCCTCTTTGCCGGGGTCATTGAAGGCAGGTTTCATGTAGACAAATTAGCCAAAACTGAAGAAAGGGATTGAGTCTCTCCATTTGAAGTCCTGGAGTCTTCAATGACCCCGGGAAAGAGGAACAATGGGAAACTACTAAGAGCAAAGGGTAGGAGAGCAAAAGCAACTGAGAAACAAGTGATTCCGTGCCAGTTACACCTGTCGCGATGCCCAGGTCCTGGGAACAGGTAAATTAATCCAGGTGAGATCAAAACGTTAATTACCGCAAAGCCAACTTCCTTTTGATCTCACCTTGAACTCCTGTTTGTTTCCAAGCTGCAAGCTGCCGATAAGCAACCGAGCGTGTGATCTTCCAGTGAATAATACCTCAATAATATAAACCTCGCCCACAATGCATTTCTTTGTTGGGTATAATCGCACTGGGAAACTTCAACCTGGCTGCCTGGCCCAGCCAGCACAGGGAGATGAGATGTTCAAATCCAGACAGAGTTTTCTGTTTTCTGTTCCCCTTTTCCTAAGCTGAAAACTCCACCTGGATTTAGATACAACATCTTGCAGGAATTGAGTCGGTCTAGCTTAAGAAAAACCAGCAGTGACGTGATAGCAGTGTTCCAATATTTGAGGGGCTGCCACAAAGAAGAGGGGATCGATCTCTTCTCCAAGGCACTGCAGAAGGCAAGAGAAGAAACAATGGATGGAAACAAATCAAGGAGAGAAGCAACCTAGAACTAAGGAGAAATTTTGTGTCAGTGAGAACAATTAATCATTAGAACAATTTGCCTCCAGCAGTTGTGGGTTTCCCATCACTGGGCATTTTAAAGAAGTTATTGGACCAGTGGTGGGATTCAAACATTTTTACTACTGGTTTCTGTGGGTGTGGCTTGATGGGCATGGCAGGGGAAGGATACTGCAAAATCACCCTTCCCTCCCCATCCCACTAACCTGCTTTCCAGCTCTGTTCTCCTGTGCAGGGCAACCAAAGAAGACCCAGCCGATCAGCTGGGACTCAATGGGAGGCAGAGAATAGATGGGGGCAGGGGCAGACAGAAGTGTTTTTTGCCTGTTCTCCAAACTACTCAAAATTTCCGCTACCGGTTCTCCAGAACTGGTCAGAACCTACTGAAGACCCACCTCTGGTTGGACAACAACTTGTTTGAAATATTATAGGGTTTCCAGCTTGAACAGGGGATCGGATTACAAGGCATCAAAGGTCCCTTCCAATTCTGATATCCTTTTATCTCTAGGCCTTGCTTTTGAAAACTGTATTTATTTAAATAAGTTGCATTTATTTTTACAATCATAAAAGTGCAGACTGGCAGAAAGCAGGCAATATGGTGGCCTGAAAAGATAAGACAGCATGGTGTTTTTTGTAGATATTTTGTTGGTATATAAGAGCTGTGGTGGTGCAGTGGTTAGAATGCAACATTGCAGGCTAATTCACTGATCACTGTCAGGAGTTCGATCCTGAGCAGCTCCAGATTGAACTCAGCTTTCCATCCTTCTGAGATTGGTAAAATGAGGAGCCAGATTGTTTGGGGGGGGGGGGGGCGAGAGGCTGACTCTGGAAATTGCTTAGAGAGAGGACTGTGAAGCAGTATGGAGTGGTACATAAGTCTAAGTGCTGTTGCTATCCAGAGGAATTTCAACTGGGGGCCTGGTGGTGGTCCTTGAAGTAGAGATTTGGTTGACCCTCATGGAAAAAACTGGAAGAGGATGTGCTTCCACTCCATCTGAAAAAGCTTCTTGGATGAGAAGCGAAGCATTTTCAAAGGAAAAAACACACAAACAATAATGACCAATGTCCTTTAAAAAAAAAAAAAGCACCTTTGAGTAAACCATGACCTGGATGATTGAGAATCTCTATAGCACCCCACTGCAACACATTTTCAAGGCAGTGATAATGATCACAAAACATTTATTAGAAAATAATTAATAGAGAGCCAGGGTAAGTGTAGGTACATAGGAAACTGTCCTTCTAGTCCCATTTAGGCATGAAGCCAACTAGGTGACTTCGGGGCAGCCCCTTTGTTTCAGGTTCCAGGAAGAAGGAAGCAAGGAAAAACCACTTCCGAAAATCTTGCCAAGAAAATGGCTGGGACTTGTTTAGGCCATTGCCTCGAGTCAACATTGACTTGAAGGCATCAAATATTATAAGTAAAAGGTAAAGTAAAGAAAAGTGTAAAGAGTACAATGTAAAGGGTAAAGAATAAAGTAAAAAGTAAAGGATAAAGAATAAAGTGTAAAGTGTAAAGAATGAAGAAAAAATTGAAATGTAAAGAGTCAAGTGAAAAGTGTAAAAAGTAAAGAGCAAAGTAAAAAGTAAAGCGTAAAGTGTAGAGTCAGTAAAGAGTAAAGTGAATTAAAAAGAGTAAAGAGTAATGAAGAGTAAAGTGTAAAGTAAGAGAAAAAAAATAAATAACGTGAAGTAAAGTTAAAGTAAAATAAGTCAAATCAACCCAATCTAGTGGTTAGGCTTATGTAGGTTATTAAACGTGGCTAGTTTTAACTTTGGCTGGTTTGTATTTGTGATGAGCATGGTCGGTAGAAACCCAACCTGAGTGGTTGCCTAATTGTGAGAGATCTGGTGTGTGAAGGTCAGAAATCAAATGAAGCATTTAGTGGGAACACAGCCCATTGCAAGCCACATCCCATTTCATGATGTATATGCATGTTTAGCATTCTTTTTAGTCTGTTTGCTATAATAGAAGTAAATATTTTGTAGTCAGAGTTTAGCCATGAAATCGGCCTATAATTGTTTATATATCGGGGATCTGAATCCTCCTTCGGGATCAGCGAAATCAATGCCCCCCTCCATGAGTCCGGCATCCTGGCTGCCAATAAAACTTCATTAAAAACTTCCACCATAAGAGGTCCAATTTGTTCTGCAATTGCCTTGCACAGCTCCCCTGGAATCCCATCTGGGCCCGGAGTTTTGTTGTTTTTCTGGTTCTCTATTGCTGATTTCAATTCCAACCAAGTAATGTCTTTGTTAAATAGTTCTACCATCTCTTCCCCAATTACTTTATCCTTCATCTAAATAGTTTCTTATTCTATCCTCATTAACATTTTCCTTTTTATATCAATCTTCAAAATACTTATGAGCAATTTGTTTTTTCTGTTCTATCTCCTGCTGTATATCCCCCTTTCTGTCTATTAGCTATATATCAATCTCTTTTCTTTTCTTTTCTTTCCTTTTTTTTTAGTTTATAAGATAGTCATCTTCCTGGCTTATTAGCATGCTCAAAGTAAGTTTGTCTAGTCAAATTGACTCATGTAGATAGACTACACATCCCATTTCAAAGAGGCCACAGATATAGAAAGTTAGCACCCACCTCTCTCCTAGAAGAATGAAATATTTTTAGGAAAATATTTCCCCTAAAAGAGAAGATAAATCTTAAGGGACAGAAATTCAGCCTCAGCTTCCTGCCCCCGGCAGATATTTTGGTGCCAGGCCTATCTACATAGCAAAAGATCTTCACCCTCAGGACATAATAGGATTAGCCCTTTACCCATCTAGTAGCAGAGCTGACCACATGGCACCTGGGGACATTACATCAGCCCAAGGTTCAACCAAACTTGATTCAGACAGCTTACATAGTTAGCTATGACCCCTGCATAGCCCCCTGGGAGTCCGACAACAGCCAATAGAATACATTGCTCTTGCCACAGGAACAGGAAGCTCAAGGGAAAGGCCCAAGAGAGGCTATAAATACCTCTCTCTCTCAACCCCATGTGTTCAGCTGCTCAGGACTTCAAACCCATGTGGTCCCGTCCACCAATAAACCATCTTTCCAACCAGCCTCCATGTTTCCAATGTCTTTCTCCCCACTTGGAACTGAACCAGATGGATATTTCTTCCAACAGAGGCCTGGCAGTAACTGGGAACAGTTCAACACTGGAGAGGGATCAACAGTAGAGCCCTAGATATCTCATGCCAGGATAGTTTTCTGCCAATGCCCGATGGGCATGGAGCCCTTTTATCTCAGTTATAGGGAAAAAACAGTCACGGAAGAGATTATTTTCCTTTGAGACAAAGCTGAGAGAAACTCATATGATAAAGCGATGTGGGGGGGGGGGAGGTTATTTGTTTATGCTTTCTGCAATTTGATGCCTCTTCTGAAATTTCTGATACGGCCCGGGAGGTCAAAAGGAGTTTATTCCCTCTGCGTAGATCAGATATTAGATTTCACCTCCCCCCCAAGCTTCAAGGCGGGGCAGCCGAGATGGGCGTGGTAGGAGAGAAGGTTGGGGTGGGTGATCGGTGGAATGAAGTCAGAGAAGAGGGGAGAACCAGGGGCGGGGGAGAACTTCACCCTGGGCTTTCACCATAACGACGTGAAACGCAGAGTTTGAAGAGGGAAGGGAACAGTGCTTGGCCACGCAAAATTTAGCCTGTACTGATCAAGGTGACACTGAGCATAGGTAGACTGCTCAAAAAAAAAAACCTGAGAGGGCAGCCACAGCAGTGTGAGGGCAACTCAGCCTGTTAACAAAAGCCACCTTCTTGAATAACAGGATAACAAGTAACAGAATAACAGAGACGAAAGAGACTTTGGAGGTCATCTAGTCCTGCTCAATCAGGAAACCCCATATTGTTTCAGACAAATGGCTGTCCAATCTCTTCTTATAAACCTCCAGTAATGAAGCATCCAAAACCTCTGGAGGCAAGTCGTTCCACTGGTTAATTGTTTTCACCGTCAGGAAATTTCTCCTTACTTCTAGGTTGCTTCTCTCCTTGATGGAGTTTCCATCCGTGGCTTCTTGTCCTCGAAAGCCTTCAAGTGCCTTGGAGAAGAGGTTGACCCCCTTCTTCTCTATGGCAGCCCCTCCAATATTGGAACAGGACTATCATATCATTCCCAGCCCTCCTTTTCCTTAAATTAGACATACCCAATTCCTGCAACCGTTCTTCATATGTTTTAGCTTCCAGTCCCCTAATCTTGAATTTTACGAGTGTAGCCTCTGGAGACATCCACTGGCAACCTTTATCTCCTATCTTGCAATCTTCCTTCTTCAGGCTGGGTGTCCTCTTGTTGGAAGTCATAACCTCCCATCTCTTAGAGAAATGGGATGTTTTAGGATATACTATAAAAAGGCAGAATATTTCCCCTCAAAGAGAAGTAGAAACTTCAGAGAGGCAGAAACTCAGTCCCCTTCCACCTTTGTCAATGGGCCGTTAAAGCCTGAGCCAGTCTATTCTACATAACGAAGACCTACCTCCTTCAGGCAGAGCCATAATAGGAATTCCAAAGCCTTTTTCATTGCATCATCATCATCCAGCAAAGGCTCAACCAAACCTGGGACTCAGGACAGGCCTACAGAGTTGCCCCTGCATGGCCCCATGGGAGCCTGACAACCAATCAGAATACAAGCTCAAAATCAAATCCCAAAAGAGGGCATAAAACCCAGGGATTCTCAGCCTCTCTGCCCTTTTTTTTTCCTTCACCCAAGACCTGCGATCCTGTCCACTATTAAACCATCTTTCCAAACAGCCTCCATGTTTCCAGAGTCTTTCTTCCCCACTTGGAACTGAACCCAGAAGGATATTTTCTTCCAACTCTCTGAGGCACAAGCATTGAAGTTTGCTCATCCTGAGGGAGACGGCATAGAGAAGCTGCTTCAACCTCTCTGTGGAACCCGTCACTCAAACTTTTTGAGGACAGAGAGACGTCAGCCGGGGAAGGATGTGCAGTCAGTGATGGGCCTTGTGTGGAGAGATGGAAGAGGGTCCTAGGGGAATCCCTCTTTGGAAGGGACAATGGGGGCTTTGAAAGGTCTTATGAGTCATCCCAGAGGCCCCCACCTCGCTCATTATCCGCAGCACAAAAGGGAGGGAGGTTGGCTCTGGTTACACGTGGGACAGAGGGCCCAATTGAGAGAAGCATCCCTAGAGGCTTGGCTGGGGCCGGGAGAGGTGGGGGCTTTCAGTGGCATCAGCTAATAAGGAAGACAGATCTGCCACCCGCCTTTCAACGAGGGAATGTTTGGATTGGAATCATCACAGCCTTCGGCTCCCATGCAGAACACGGTGCAGTAGAGCAGCGGGTTCCAACCATGGCAATTTTACAACTTATGGATTTCAACTCCCAGAATTCCTCAGCCAGCAAAGCGACTTTAAGACTGGTGGACTTCAACTCCCAGAATTCCTCAGCCAGCAAAGCGACTTTAAGACTGGTGGACTTCAACCCCCAGAATTCCTCAACCAGCAAAGCGACTTTAAGACTGGTGGACTTCAACTCCCAGAATTCCTCAGCCAGCAAAGCGACTTTAAGACTGGTGGACTTCAACTCCCAGAATTCCTCAGCCAGCAAAGCGACTTTAAGACTGGTGGACTTCAACTCCCAGAATTCCTCAGCCAGCAAAGCGACTTAGACTTGTGGACTTCACTCCCAGAATTCTCCAGCTGGGTGGAAAATTCTGGGAGTTGAAGTCCACAAGTCGTAAACTTGCCAAGTTTGAGGATCCCTGTTGTAGGTCATCTAGACCAACCTCCCTCACCACCACCCAAGCAGGAGACCCTACAGCTTTTCTGACAGATGGCAGTCCAGTCTCTTCTTGGGATAGCCTCCAGGGATGAAGCTCCCACAACTTCTGAGGGAAACTTCTGTTCCATGGATTAATTGCTCTCACTGTCAGAAAGTTTCTCCTTATTTCCAGGTTGAATCTCTCCTTGTTCAGTTTCCATCCATTATTCCTTGTCTGGCCTTTGGGTGCCTTGGAAAATAGCTTGACCCCTTCCTCCTCTCGGTGGCAGCCCCTCAAATATGGCAAAAATAACTGAGATGCAGTTTCACAATTTTGCCTCCTAATGACATGTCTTAGTTTTGCTTTATAAAGTCTTAGTGAGACCACGCTTCGCATATTACATCTAGTTTTGGTCGCCATATTATTAAAAAAAAAGAGGTACAGGCTGCTAGGAAGTTGCATACCTGCTTTGTCTAATTCTGTCTCCCCACCTTGGCAACTTGGCAAGAGATCTAGACTTCAATTCCCAGAATTCTCCCAGCCTGCCATGCATGCATTGTGGGAATTGAAGTCCACACCTCTTAAAGGGGTCTTTTGGTTCTCTCTGAACTTGCTTGTTTTATTACAGACTGGGGAACTAGGTAACATTGTCAGTGCTACCTAGTTTGGGTAATGAAACGTCTGCAAGGAAATAAGCAGGGCTCAGAGAGCACCAATTTCAACCCCGAGCCACATATAGTCTCCTTTATTGGTACCTCTTAAAGTTTCCATGTTGGAGAAACACCAGTCTTACTCAGGGATGGGATTCAAAAATCCCAACAACCGGCTCACTGCCCGGTGGCTGGGTGGGTGTGGCCTACCAGAACATCTGGGGGGGGTCATTTTTTGCCTTCCCAAGGGTCCGGAGGACTTCCTCGGGCTCTGGGAGGATGGAAACGGCCTCCCGCAGGCCCTGGAGGCCCTCTGGAAGCCGGAAACAGGCCCGTTTCTGGACTACCAGAAGGCCCATTTCCCCCCACCTCCCAGAGCCTGGGAAAGGAAGGGGATAGGTGGGCGGGGCCAGTTAGTTGAAATACCGGTTTGGCGAACCAGATGAAAACTTAACCCCCGGTTCGCCCAAACCAGTCCGAACCGGTTAGAATCCCATCCCTGGGTCTACTTCATCAGTGATAAAGTGCAAGGATACCCATCGCATCCATCAGCCCTCTGCCAAACCTCTCGTCTTCCTTGCACTAAATCCCCCCCCCCCAAAAAAAACCCTCTTTGATTTAACCGAAGGAGAGCTAAGTGGGGGGGGGGGAACATCCCACTTTACCTGGGATTCTGCTTGCCATCCCAGTTAAATTGAATTCCCACTGGGGGCCTATCTTGGAAGTTAGAAGCTTATTACTGGAGCTGCAGGCCCATCAGCCCACAAAGGTGACAACCAGAGAAAGTCACTGAGGGTCAGCAACAGGAGGCACTCTAGGCACAGCTAGGCATCGCCAAGAATTAACCAGGTGCCACTTCCCGTGAGTCTTTCTGCAGGTGGCAGCTCTCCAGGCCTCTTAACGCCCTCCCCCCCATGCCTTGTTCCCAAGGCCGCAAAGTCTGTTGACTTTTCCAAAGCTCTTACCGTGTTTGAACGCTCCAATGGAGGCAGAGATGGGGAATTTAAAGAGCAGGTCTGTGTTTGCTCCCAGTGTTGACTCCTTTGGTGACTCACATCTGGTCTGCTCTAAACAGGTGCCCCCGTTCCTGGGGTAGCCAAGGCTGATCCACGCAACC
>CM066331.1:6226621-6394042 GCA_033807585.1 Hydrophis major
TCTCTCTCCCCCTCTGTATGTGTATGAAGATAGTTCTTCTGACCATATGATTGAAGTCCTGCTAGTGGTGGGATTCAATTTTTTTTTACTACTGGTTCTGTGGGCATGGCTTGGTGGGTATGGCAGGGGAAGGATACTGTAACATCTCCAGTCAGAAGTGGTATTTGCCAGTTCTCTGAACTGCTCAAGATTTCTGCTACTGGTTCTCCAGAATTGGTCAGAACCTGCTGAATACCATCTCTGAGTCCTGCCCCTTTTCAAGGTGTGCCGTGGTGCACATAAAAAAGAGCTTTCATGCTTGCAGCTGCCATCTTGACTTGTTTGACCTTCCCAGTAGGTGCACCACTCCAAAGGCAATACAAAAAATAGTTTCTAACAGCTTCTAGTTACTCAGACCAGCAGACAGCTCTCAGAGGCAGCATTCACACAACCCTTTTAATTTAGAGCTGCTAGATTTGAATTGCAAAACTCCCAGGGACCACTAGAGGGCAGCAGTGTCCCTCCTGCCCTCTATGGTCACCAGGACCATTGCATCCCAACCCAGGTACACCTATATGCTTACAGCTCCTGCAGCAGCCCATTTTCTGGGTCTGCATGATGCCATGAACCATAAGCTTTCTAGGTGAATTTCCCAAACAACCCAAAGCCACCCTTTCTGTTAGAAAAACTCCAACCAAGCATGTATGAACGCAACCACATTGGCCATACCCTAAGCTGGTTTAAGTAGCTTGGATAAAAGCCTTAGTGTATTTCCGATCTGAACATTAGCCAGTCTGTTTCTCAAATTTCTTCTCAGTTCTTGTTGGCTGACTCTACAGAAGGAGCGGTGTGGTAACAAGAGGTTATAATTGTTCTCCAAGGAAGGCGTGGATTCCTAAAGGGGGCTCATAACTGGGAGGGACAGGAGGGAGGATGGTTTCCTGGGCTTGGCACAGTTTGGCACTGAGAGAAAACGGATCTTTGATCCACAGGAAATTAAAAGCATCCCCGCTGGGACTTATTAGGGTAATTGGCCAAGCTTTAATCTGAGTCACAGTTCATCAAAAGTTAATCTGGGATGCAAACTTCACTTGTTCCGGGTACCTAACATAAAAATGCTCCCATCTTGTAAAGTGTCAAATTAACTCTCATTATAGGAACTTCAAAAGCTTGAAGGAGAGCTGTAAGATCTCAGCGGGTGGGTAGGATCTGCAAAAATCTAGAATACAGGACTTGACTGACAATAGTTCCAAGTTACAGCGCCACTGAAAAATGGGACTTATGACCATTCTTCACACTTACGGCCACTGTGACATCCCTGATCAAAATTCAGATGCTTGGCATCTGACTTGTATTTATGACCATTGCAGTGTGTCCCAGGGTCATGGGATCATCTTTTGCAAACTTCTGACACACAAACACAATAGGGAAGCCAGGTTCACTTAACAGTTGTCTTACTAATAGAATCAAGATCACAGGAGAACCGGTAGAAGAACCGACGGTAGAAGAAATTTTGAGTAGTTCAGAGAACCGGCAAATACCACCTCTGACTGGCTCCGCCCCCATCTATTCTCCGCCTCCCAAGTCCCACCCTGCCCAACCCTTTCCCTTGTGTAGCCAAGCATAATGATCCAGACACCGCAAGGCTCCGTTCTTCTGACGCCATAAGGTGGTGGTGGTGGGAAACGAAATGCTGGAGGCAAACTGCAGCTTGTTGCAAAAATGGGAGCTCTCTTTAGGTGCCGTTTGCAGCTGGGCTGCAGGATGGTCTACTTCATCCACTTTCCTGCAAATGATTTCAAAACTAGCTGCAGGTTTTCCTGGCCCTTCTTCCCTACCTTAACATATTTCGTATATTCGGACTGCAGCATCTTCTTATCAGCTGTTCTATAGTACAGTTTTTATTGCAAAACGTTCAGTTTTAATGCACCTCATTCTGATCCAACATTTTTTTAAAAAAACCCTTTCTTTCCATAAACAAAGATACTGTGTTTTCCCTGAAAATAAGACCCTGTCTTATATATATCTTTTTTTTTGCCACCAAAAAAGGTATCAGGTCTTATTTTCGGGGGAGGTCATCCACTGACTAACCTGGATTCCTTTTTGCTGTCAGAGGCCTTCAGGAAAGTCTTGCTGACTGCAGAAGAATTGGGCTGGTAAGGCAGGTGTTGCGGTGTGCAAGGCCTGGTTACAACTGTCCAAAGGTAAGTGGTGGGGCAGCTCTACACCCCCATCCCCAACTTAGCTTAATTTTTAGGAAAACGGAAGTGTGTACTCGGAAGTGGGAGGGATCTTAATTAGGGCTTATTTTGGGGGTAGAGCTTATATTGGGCACGTGTGTAAAAATCAAGCTAGGACTTACTTTCAGGGTAGGTTGTATTTTGGGGGAAATGGTACATAATACAGGTAATCCTCGACTTATAGGACCACAATCAAGCCCAAAATTTCCGTGTTTAAGTGAGACAGTTAAGTGAATTTTGCCCCGTTTTACCATCTGTTTTGCCTCGGTTGTTAAGCGAATCCCTGCAGTTGTTAAGTGAATCTGGCTCCCTATTTTGCTTGTCAGAAGGTCACAAAAGGGGATCATGTGACCCCGGGACACGTCATAAATACAGGCCAGTGGCCAAGCCCTTGAATTTTGATCACGTTACCACGAGGAGGCTGTGACGGTCATCAGTGTGAAGAAGAGCCATAAGTCACATTTTTCAGTGCCGTTGTAACTTCGAATGATCACTAAATGAACTGTTGTAAATCGAGGACTACCTATATATATGATTTTGGGTGCATTGGCTGCAAATGCATGCTGCGAGGCAAGAGTTTTCCTACATTCTGTTTTTCTTTACATGCAGTCCTTAACTTATGACTTATGGTTGTGGGTTCTTGGGGTCAAAAGTCAAGGCATCATGTGACCAGATTCTATTTTTCAACATTTTTTTGTAGCAATCGTTAAACAGCTTGGTTTTACCTAATGGATGGGTGTTTTTTAGAGGTGGTCTTCAGCTGGTTTTGACCAGTTCTGGAGAACCGGTAGCGGAAATTTTGAGTAGTTCGGAGAACTGGAAAATCCCACCTCTGACTGGCCCCTCCCCCATCTCTTCTCTGCCTCTCGAGTCCCAGCTGATTGGCTGCGTCTTCTTTGGTTGCCCTGCACAGGAGGATGGAGCTGGAAAGCAGGTTAGTGGGGTGGGGAGGGAATGGGGATTTTGCAGTATATCCTTCCCCTGCCATGCCCACCAAGCCACGCCTACAGAACCAGTAGTAAAAAAAATTGAATCCTACCACTGCAAGTTGGTAAGGTCACACTTAGAATACTGCATCCAGTTTGATCGCCACGATGTACAAAAGATGTTGAGACTCTAAAAAGAGTGCAAAGAAGAGCAACAAAGATGATTAGGGGACTGGAAGCTAAAACATATGAAGAACGGTTGCTGGAACTAGTCTGATGAAAAGAAGGACTAGGGGTGACAGGATAGCAGTGTTCCAATATCTCAGGGGCTGCCCCAAAGAAGAAGAGGGAGTCAAGCTATTCTCCAAAGCCCCTGAAGGCAGGACAAGAAGCAACGGATGGAAACCCATCAAGGAGAGAAGCAACCTAGAAGTAAGGAAGAATTTCCTGTTCAGTGAAAATAATTAATCAGTGAGAAAACTTGCCTCCAGAAGTGCAAATGCTTTAAGAAGAGATTGGACAACTATTTGTGTGAAATGATATAGGGTTGGACTAAAAGACCTCTATTAAATTCTGTGCATGGGTGCAAGGAACGGAGACGAGGCAGTGAACAGTGAACTTCAACTCTTTATTAATCATCGTGAACAGAACAAAAACCTGGGGCAGCAGCAGCCCTTTTATAGAGCAGGCTGCTGATCTATTAACCAATGAGAACATGGAAGCATTAAACCCTTGAACCAATGAGAGTGGCTCATTAACAGCCAATCAAATCCTCCAGAACAGACCAATCCGATATCGCTATTATCGGCCAATCAGAAGTGCAGGATTAGAACCCTGCTTTTTCTTTAAGCTTTGATAAAACCTTATTTAAGCGCATTTATTAGTTCATAACACCCCTTCTCCCCGGGTTCCGTTTGAGGGGTGCGGTGACATAATCTCTGAGATATGTGGGTTGTTTTAACTGTCTATTAGATTTGCGCTGTCCCACCGGTTCCCGTCTGCAGTCCAGCTTTGGTGGGACGTTTTTGGACATATCTGGTACCGGTGGTTCTGCATTCTCACTGGACGACTCAGTGCCGCTAATTCTGTCGTTGTTGTTGTCCTCCGATCTTAGCGGGCTAGCCTCCATTGAGGTATTCCTCTGTGGTGAGGACACACCCCTCTCTGATTCTTCTTCATTACTCGTGCTCGATCGCTGACTTCCTTCGCTTCTGCTCTCCCCCATCTCGAATTCGGTTTCTTCGACATCCCCTCCACCCTCAGTTTGAGAGTCACAGGAGTTGCGGGAACTGGGTTGTAGCCTAGAGCGAAGCTGATCTATATGGCGTTTCCATATTTTTCTGTTGCAGGTTTGCACACGGTACGATCTGGGCCCGGTGGTTTGAATTACAGTTGCTTCGATCCATAATGGTTCTCCGGAGAGGTTTTTAGCAAAAACTAAGTCACCTACCTTGAACTCGTGGCATTTTCCGCTAGATCCGTAGTGTTTCTCTGGCTCATAGGAAGGGTGAAGCCGGTCGAGGTGGGAATGGAGCTTGCGTCCCATCAATAGTTCAGCTGGCGTCTTGTTGGTGACGCTGTGCGGAGTGATGTGTTGGAGTAGGAGTATTCTGTTTATTTTTTCATCAATGTCCCCATAGTCCATTTTATGGAGAGAGTTTTTTAACAAATTGTACCATGCACTCGGCCCTGCCGTTAGCCGCAGGGTGTGCTGGCGAAGTTAGCGCATGGTGGATGCCCCGATCCACTAAGTATTGTTCAAACACCAGGGCGGTGAACTGGGGTCCATTGTCGGAGACCAGAACATCTGGCAGTCCGTGCATTGCGAATAGCCTGTTCAATTTTCAGATGACAGATTCCGTTGTAGTATTCGTCGTTTTGTGGATCTCGAGACAGTGGGAATAGGCATCCACTGTTAGAAGGAACGTATGTCCTTTAGTAGGTCCTGCAAAATCAACGTGGATGTGGGACCACAGCCCCTGGGTGGTTTCCCATTCCATTGGAGTTGCTCTAGGTGGGGCACTGCTGACTTCTTGGCACTTTAAGCAAGTCTTTACCCAGGCTTCGATTTGTTTGTCGATGCCCGGCCACCATGCGTAGCTTCGTGCGAGCGCTTTCATGCACACGATGCCAGGGTGACCGTCATGCAATGTTTTCAATACTGCTCATTGTAACCGCTCTGGGACGACGACTCTAGCTCCCCATAGGATGCAGCCTTTTTGTGAAAATAGTTCTGTTTGCCGGTTTCTGAAAGGGGTGAAATCATCAGAGGTTTGTTCTATTGGCCATCCTCTTTCGACCCAGCTAAGAACTCGCGCTAAGACAGGATCTCGTTTTCTTTCAATTGCAATGTTTCTGGCTGTTAGCGGTGGTGACTGTAGCATTTCAATCTGGAGTGTCGTAAGGGTTGGAGCTGGGTCATCGACGGTTTCCGGAAGTGGGGCACGGCTCAATGCATCAGCGTGGGGAATGGCTTTCCCCGGGCGGTGTGGTAATTTATAGTTGTACGCAGCTAAAAACTCCAACCAGCGAGTCATTCTAAGTGACAATATATAGGGGGTTGGCTTGTTTCCCGCTATAATCCCTAACAAAGGTTTGTGGTCGGTAACAATAGTAAAAACTCGTCCATACACATATTCATGAAACCGTTTCACAGCAGATACAACAGCAAGAGCCTCTTTGTCGATCTGGCTATAATTACGTTCAGCCTTTGATAAGGTCCTTGAAAAATAGGCAATAGGGGCTTCACTACCATTTGGTAACACATGACTCAAAATGGCTCCTACTCCAAGCAGTGATGCATCACATGTAATTGTTAGAGGCAGAGTCTCGTTATACTGCAGCTGAGGTTAGTAAGTTTTTCACTTGTTGGAATGCGTGCTCCTCGCAGTGTCCCCAGACCCAGGTTGCTTTTTTGTCAAGAAGTCTTTGGAGGGGCTCAGCTACGGTCGCTTTCTGGGGCAAGAAGATGTTGTAAAAGTTAATGAGCCCCAGGAAAGCTTGGAGATCAGTTCTATTTCTGGGTCTTGGGGCATTTTTGATTGCTCTCAGCTTGCTGTTCGTGGGGTGGATGTCCTGTTTATCGATTAGGTACCCCAGGAACTCTACTTTGTCTGTACACAATTGACATTTATTTTTTTTAACCTTAAGGCCAGAGTCTTTAAATTTCTGGAGAACCAATTTAAGCCGCTTTTCTAGTATTTCTCTATTCGGGCAGCAATTAAAACGTCATCAAAGTATGGCACGACCCCCTTGATCCCTTGCAAGAGTCTCTCCATCAGACTTTGAAAAATCCCTGGGGCTACGCTCACTCCGAATTGGAGTCGGTTGCAGTTAAAGGCGCCTCAGTGTGTAACGATCGTCTGTGCCTCTGCGGTTTTTTTCTCTACAGGCAGTTGTTGGTAGGTCTGTGCTAAATCCAATTAAACGAAGACTTTTCCGCCCTCCAGGGAATGGAGAAGGTGTTGTACCACCGGTACCGGGTAAGTGTTCTGTTGAAGAGCGTGATTAAGGGTAGCCCGGTAGTCCCCACAAATCCTTAACGATCCATCCGGTTTGATGGGTGTTACAATTGGGGTTTCCCAATGAGCGTGGTCCATTGGTTCTAAAACACCCTGGGCTATTAATTTATTGAGCTGCTCGTCAATTTTTGGTTTAAGGGCAAAAGGTACCCGACGAGGCTTAAGGCTGATGGGAGCTACTTCAGGGTTAAGGTTAAATGATATCGGGGTCCCCTTGTACTCGCCTAGTTTGTCTGTGAAAACGTCCTGGAATTCCTGGACGATGGCCTCCTCCCAGTCGTCGCTTCTGGTTTGGTGAATGCCGGCTACCTTGATCCCGAGTGGGGTGAACCATTGAAGGCCTAACAAGCTAGGCCGGTCACGGTCGACGATGGTCAGTGGTAATGACGCAGTATGATTTTTGAATGATACTTGGACTTGGCTGGATCCAACGACCGGAATTCGATTCCCCTGATAATCTTTGAGTATGATTCTTTGGGCTCTGAGGTCTTGACGCCAGATGGCAGGGATTAATTGTTTAAGAGTCTTCCAGGAAACCATCGAGAGGGACGATCCTGAATCGACTTCCATCACACAAGGCTGGTTTTCGATGGCGACCTTCACTCGGATCTTCTTTGCGTCTAGCGATGAGGCGTGACCGATTGTAATGGTTTCGTGTGCCTCTTCTCAATAAAATGGCCGGTGTTTTATTTCTGTAGGAGTGGTTGTTCCATTGGCGGTTCAATTGTTCCCGACTCACAGGGCGATTCTCTGTGGTCTGGCGGTAGTTGTTTCCCCTCTGAAATGGGCTGGATCCTTGCTTGCTTCTACAGACCTTCCCGATGTGGCCTCTTTTTCCACAGAAATGACAGAGTGCGTTGAGGAATTTGCAATCTGATCGCGGGTGGTTTGCCCCACAACCCGCACATTGGTGCGGTAGTCTTTGATTCCGCTGATGGCGTTGGTCACGTTCAGACCGGAGCCGGTTGACCTCCTCATCACTTTCTGATGGCGATTTGAGGTCCTCATGGTGGGTCGCTGTTGTGTGCCTCTCTAGGCGAGGTGAGGTATCGCTAGCGAGTTGACGGAGCGGTGCATTGGTGCTGCGCATTCAGGCGGCTGACTTCCTCGTTGCTTCTGCTGCAGTAGTATCCTTGATGACATCAGCAAGATTGATGTCCCCTTTTGCCATGATCTTTCTCTGAACCGTCTGGTCATCTAATACCAGAATTATTCGGTCTCTCAGAGCTTCTTCGAGGTCTGTAAACCCACAGAGGCCTCCCAGGTTCCGGAGATCCCCGATAAAATCTGCAATGCTCTCTCTTTTCCGCTGGTCCCTCTGGTAAAATTCATGTCTTCGGACAAGCGTTGGTACAGCGGGTGCATAGTGGGCCTGTAGAATGGGCTCGAGGACGTCCCAGTCCATGGTTTTCACCTCAGCCGGTTTCGCTAGTGCCTTGGCCATCTTAAAGACGGCAGGCCCGCAATGGGTCAGGAACACTGCTCGCTTTTTCCCCGTAGTGGCATCCTTCAAGTTGTTGGTCTCCAGAAACATCTGGAACCGGTTTATGTACACGTCCCAGTCTTCTTGTGCCGGGTCAAATGGAGCGGGTGGTATGGTGCCTCTGGACATGGTTCCGTTGTCGATGTGCCTTCAGCCACGTGCTCTGTTTGGTGCTCTGTAGTGTTCAGTCAGCTCTGATGTCTCTGCATCCCACCTTCGTCACCAGTGTTAAGTTCTGCGCATGGGTGCAAGGAACGGAGACGAGGCAGTGAACAGTGAACTTCAACTCTTTATTAACCATCATGAGCAGAGCAAAAACCGGGGGCAGCAGCAGCCCTTTTATAGGGCAGGCTGCTGACCTATTAACCAATGAGAACATGGAAGTATTAAACCCTTGAACCAATGAGAGTGGCTCATTAACAGCCAATCAGATCCTCCAGAACAGACCAATCCGATATCGCTATTATCGGCCAATCAGAAGTGCAGGATTAGAACCCTGCTTTTTCTTTAAGCTTTGATAAAACCTTATTTAAGCGCATTTATTAGTTCATAACAACCTCCAAGGTCCCTTCCAATTCTGCTACTCTGTTATCTTAAGCTGACATCTTGCAGCCAACCAACAATTGCATTACCTGAAAACAACAACTTATGGTTGCACATAATAAAATCCTCCAGAGACCTGTTTCCTATTGAAAGCTGCAATTTTTCTGAGAAATCCAATCTTATTACCATAGTTTATACTGTTATCGTCTGTTCTCTTGCGCTTCTGCTCTCTCTTTCTTTTAGTTTATTATTCTGTAGAGTGAGTACTCCGTTCTCGCTTTCCTGCCCCTTATTTCTTCTGATTTATTATTCTATATTGTTGGTACTTAGCCATCACTGTCCTTCATTGATCACATCAATTCTGCCAGAATTTGACATATCTATTATGGCAATATTCTTATGTCGGGCCAGACACTCATATTCCTGTCTCCCACGTTAGCCTTCTCAATTGCACAGAAAGGTTTGGTCAATGTGGACTATATTTATTTGCTTTTCAGAAAGTGCAGCATTTAATTGGGTCTCTTTGAATACTCCTAGCACTTGGCTGAGGCTGTTTTAAATTTTCTCCAGCAATAAACAGTGCCTTGTATGAAGCTGTCCTTCCTGAGGTTAACACCAACCAAGTTTATTTTATTTATTTATTTGATTTGTCAAATAAAAATACAAAATAATACAAATTATTTTGCTTACAAAATAATAGGTGTAAGTATAAACATGAGTAAGAATACAGGAAATAGTTATGAATAAATGGGGACAATATGACAGGGATGGGAGGCATGATGGTGCACTTATGCATGACCGTTACAGACCTCTTAGGAATGGGGTGAGGTCAATAGTGGATAGTTTGAGGATGAAGGAGTGAGGGTTTTATCTGATTGCTTAAAAATGACTGTAGTTCTAGTTCCCAAAACTAGATGGATTTGTTAAAGATCTAGCAATTACCACTGATTAGTTATAATGTTGGCTTTTGGGGCTGCCTGTCTAAATCCTGTCCAAAGAGAAAAGATGGGGTGACAGGATAGTTCCAGTATTTGAGGAGCTACCACAAAGAGGAAGGGGGATCAACCTATTTTCCAAAGTACCAGAGAGCCAGACAAGAAACAATGGATGGAAACTAATCAAGGAGAGAAGCAACCTGGAATTAAGGAGAAACTTCATAACAGAGAGAACAAAATTAACCAGTGGAACAGCTTGCCACTGGAAGTCGTGGGTGCTCCATCACTGGGGGGGAGGAGACTGGACAGCCACTTGTCTGAAAAGGTGTAGGGCAGGGGTGTCAAAATGGCGGCCTGTGGGCCTCACGCAGGCCATGTTCACCACAGCTCCGTGCAGGGAAAAAACATCGTGTGAGCAGCAACCTGATGAGACGCGTTTGACTTAAATTTGTTAAATATAGGGTCTCCTGCTTGAGCAGGAGGTTGGACTAGAAGACCTCCAAAGTCCCTTCCAACTCTGTTCTATTCTAAATGTGATGGGCCATTATGGAGACTTTTTGGTTAATGCATGATTTAGTGTGCAGTGGACATTCAACAAAACAAGGATTGATTCAGTAGCCAGGTTAAGTATGTCATGTGAACACAACCAGGATATTGGCAAAATCCTCAGGGCAGGCCTAATTGGTTTAGAGCAGGGGTCTCCAACCTTGGCAACTTTAAGCCTGGAGGACCAACTTCCAGAACATCATCAGTGGTCAAGGGCATGGGATTTACAGAAAGGAGGAGGAGGAGGAGGAGGAGGAAGAGAATTGTGAGGTCCTCAGTGCTCGCTGAGCTTGGTTGTTTTCTTGCAGATATTTCATTACCCAATGAGGTAACATTATCTATACTAGGAGTGGGGGTTTGCTCTCAGTTTATATTCTAGTGCAGGGGTCTCCAACCTTGGCTCCTGGAAGCCTGGCGGACTTCAACTCCCAGAGTTCCACAGCCAGCAAAGCTGGCTGTGGAATTCTGGGAGTTGAAGTCCACCAGGCTTCCAGGGGCCAAGGTTGGAGACCCCTGTTCTAGTGGCTTGTCCTGTCAGTGTTGGGGTTGTCATAGAGGTCCTTTGGTTGGGCTGTTTATTATTGGTTTGTTTGGCAGTTCCTTGATTTGGGGTGTTGTTTACTTCTTAATCGTTGCTCTGATGTTAATTCTGGAATTAATATGCTGATTGCTAGTGGGGAGGTGTGTGCTGTCTTGTTCCCTTTTTGGCTTGTTGATCGTCTTTTTTGCATAGTATGTAGATACTGTTTATGTCTATGCATCTGTTGATGGCTTATTTGACAGAGTGACAAGCTTCTAGAAACTCCCTGCTGTTTTTTGGACTTGACTTGGTCTAGGATGGATGGTCACCGTTTCCCAGTTGAAACTCTGAGGAAGTCTGTCCGTATGTTGTGAAATTAAAGAGCTTTCATCACCTCCTCTGACTGCCACAGTTGTTTGTGAACTGCAGATTTTGGGGCATTCAAGGCAAGTTCCAAAGCAGTCCCAGACAAAGCAGCTGCTACTTCTCCGGTCTTCAGACAATAGTGGATTTTATTCGTTCAGAGTCCCTGTTTTTTTTTTTTTTTAAATGCATGGGAAACCCCTTGTGGGAACAGTTGAAGCTTCCCCAGTTTGGGCCATTCTCCCCAAATCAAAAGCCCCAGCCAACTCCATCTGTCCCAGCGGAGACCAAGAGAAACAGTTGACGAGAGACCTGAGCTGTTAAAATGGCCATCAACAAGTCATACTTCACAACGGATTAGAGAGAAGTAATAAGAAGGATTATCTGAACTTTTGGGTTATCAGGGGAGGATTAGTCAGGCTGCTGGTGGGGACCCTTTAGGAGGGAAAGGGGAGGGGAGGGGGAGGAGAGCACAAAGGACCTGGCATCTGTCCTACAAACTATCCCTTTAGTTACAAGAATGGGCAAGTGGAAAGCCGATCCCAAAGTATTAACAAGAGGAGAAGAGAAGGGAAACTGCCTTCAGGCAGCGGAGACAAAAGCTGTGTTCCTGAATTCATTCATTTGTCTACCTTCAAGGAAAGCACTGGACCTGAAAGTAATCAAAGGGGTGGAGTTTGCACAAAGGAGGAGGAGGAGGAGGAGGAGGAAGAAGAAGAAGAAGAAGAAGAAGAAGAAGAAGAAGAAGAAGAAGAAGAAGAAGAAGAAGAAGAAGAAGAAGAAGAAGAAGAAGAAGAAGAAGAAGAAGAATTTCAAATTATTTTTTATAAAGTCAAATTATAGATTTATCTAGATTAGATTAGATTAACAGAGTTCAAATGGGACCTTGTAGGTCATCTAGTACAACCCCCTGCCCAGGAGAAGAGGAAGAAGAGGTAGAAGAGGAGGAGGAAGAGAGGGAATGGGCAACTAACCAGGTGACTTGGAAAACCTTCTACTACAGTGTTTTGCAACCTTGGCAACTTTAAGCAGCGCGGACATCAGTTCCCAGAATTCCTCAGCCAGCACGACTGGTTGCAGAATTCTGGGAGTTGAAGTCCCCACCACTGAAAGTTGTCATGGTTGTGAAATGCTTATTGTGAACCCAGACAGAATATACTAACAGAAAGTCTGCTTCCATGAGTGCAGGGCAAGAGTTTCCACAAGGCATGGCCCCAAAATCCAAAATGGTGGCCACATGGTACAAGGAACGATGCCATAAGAAATAGATGGAAATTCGGCCATACCATCATAGTCACAACCTTGGGTTTTTTTGGACTATGCCTCACAGACAACTCTGTGCCATGCCTTTGTTATTAGAGTTCCAACTTACAGACTCCCAGGTATGAACCAAACTATACATAATGCTTGATCCCCCTCTAAACCAGGGATCTCCAACCTTGACAACTTTAAGTCTGGTGGACTTCAACTCCCAGAATTCCCCAGCCAGCCTAGCTAGGTGTTCTGACCCAGGCTTCGTAATTAAATCGTAATTATTCATAAACTTGTTTTAAAAACAAAACCTATTTTATTGCAATGCTAGGAATTGTTTTCATTCCCAGCCTGAATTAATCTCAAACAGTCCCCCAAGATAAGCACATACCTTTCAGTTATGCAAAGTGTTGCCAAAAACAGAAATATCAAATTAACTAGAAAAGAAACCAACCGAAGTACAAGAAAAATCAACCGAAGTACAAAGAGCTTCAAGGATGACTCGGAATTGATCGAATGACTTTGCTTCCTGTAAAGGTTTCAGCATCTTGGCCTGACTTTTATCCCTTATAGGAGGGGCAATCACTTCCCAGCCTTACTCCTGAGTCGCCCCTTTTGTTTCAGCTGCTCTTGCCTTCTAGCAGCTCTGCCCACATGCGCACTGGGAACAGGCTCCCCTTGTTCCTCTGCCTCACTGCTGCCAGACTTCAAAGGCTCTGAAGGCAGCATGCCACTCCCAGACGGTCCTGGCCCCATCTCTGCATCGGATGCAGGACCCTCATCTGAATCCTCTGCAGACTCCCTGACTGGTCCCTGTTCTTCCCTACTGTCCGATTCCGCTGCCATCTGCACCCACTGCTGGTGAACCACAACACTGGGTAATGAAATGTTTGCAAGTAAACAACAAACTCAAAGAGCACTGAGGACCTCACAATCCTCCTCCTCCTCCTCTCTTCAAATTCCACTCTCTTCTAACATTGATGATGTTACCTAGTTTGGTAATGAAACATCTGCACGGAAACAACCAAGCTCAGAGAGCACTGAGGACCTCACAATCCTCCTCCTCCTCCTCCTCCTCTCTTCAAATTCCACTCCCTTCTAGCATTGATGATGTTACCTAGTTTGGTAATGAAACATCTGCATGGAAACAACCAAGCTCAGAGAGCACTGAGGACCTCACAATCCTCCTCCTCCTCCTCCTCCTCCTCTCTTCAAATTCCACTCTCTTCTAGCATTGATGATGTTACCTAGTTTGGTAATGAAACATCTGCACGGAAACAACCAAGCTCAGAGAGCACTGAGGACCTCACAATCCTCCTCCTCCTCCTCCTCCTCCTCTCTTCAAATTCCACTCTCTTCTAGCATTGATGATGTTACCTAGTTTGGTAATGAAACATCTGCACGGAAACAACCAAGCTCAGAGAGCACTGAGGACCTCACAATCCTCCTCCTCCTCCTCCTCCTCCTCCTCTCTTCAAATTCCACTCCCTTCTAGCATTGATGATGTTACCTAGTTTGGTAATGAAACATCTGCACGGAAACAACCAAGCTCAGAGAGCACTGAGGACCTCACAATCCTCCTCCTCCTCCTCCTCCTCCTCCTCCTCCTCCTCTCTTCAAATTCCACTCCCTTCTAGCATTGATGATGTTACCTAGTTTGGTAATGAAACATCTGCACGGAAACAACCAAGCTCAGAGAGCACTGAGGACCCCTCACAATTCATAATTTCCAATATGGCAGATGCCCACTTCCCTGTCCTGCCGAATTCTTCAGCTATAGAATTTCTTTTTCTCCTTTTTCTCTCTCATCCATTCACTTCTTTTCCTTCTCGGTTCCCTCTCGGTTCCACCTCCGGTTCTGGTTTGAGGAGAAAAACAGCTGAAATTATTTCCAGAGATAAAGCCAATGGACATAAATTATTTCAATGCACTGGAAGTTTCTCTTTCTTTCTCTCAACTATTCCTATCTCCTGCAGTGGGGTGAGCCATAGAGAATTGATAGAAAGCAAAGATAACCCAAATGAGGTGGCCCAACTCCTTTGGGGTTGTGTTTTACTGATTTGCATACACATTCCTGAACATTGTTTGGCTAGGATTCTGCTCCATCTGTGCATGTTATCACCCCAAATCTGCCTTTGTTGCAGGCTGTTTTTTTTCTTTTTTTAAATGATGCGTGTATGCCGTTACACTTTAAAATCACAAGAAATGTCACAGGACCAAAAAGTGCTTTTCTTATCAAGTGTGCTAATTTTAGATCCCACATGCCTTTCTGACATGGTTGGATTCCTGCTATTGACAATAACCATTAATGCAATTGGATTTCATTGATAAAAGATGTTAGAATCATGGGGACATGATCAGGGAAAAAAAAGCCCCAGAAAGTAAGAACAACCGAAATATTGTAAGACGACAGAAAGAACGTAAGACAAATCAAGAGAAAAGAGAACCACAAGCATTATAAGATGACTAGAAGTTCCAAAGAAAGGAAATGCTGCATTTTAGAACATTTTTGTAGCCATTTAGAACTTCAGAACATTATTAAAATCAAGTTGATATGCAAAAATAGTCATGATAAGAATTACAAATAAAACTGAGAAACTACAGAAATTTCTGTCTGGGACTTCTGCATTTTTTAACAAATCAAACAAGAGCCTACATACAGGTAGTCCTCAACTTCCAACCACAGTTGAGACAAAAAATTTCCCTCTCCAAGTGAAACATTTGTTAAATGAGTTTTGCCTCATTTTACGAGCTTTCTTGCCACAGTTGTAAAGTGAATTGCTGCCGTTGTCAAGTGAGTAACACAGTTGTTTAGTGAAACTGGTTGACTTTGCTTGTCAGAAGGTTGCAAAAGGGGATCATGCAACCCCGGGATACTGCAACCGTCATAAATACGAATCAGCCACCAAGTGTCTGAATTTTGATCATGTGACTGTGGGGGATGCTTCAACGGTCATAAGTGTGAAAACGATCATTAGTCACTTTTTTCAGTGCTATTTTAACTCCGAATGGCCACTGAACACATTTCTTCAGCTCTGACTGGATGGTGAGGAATAGAAAGATTTATACTCCTTGCAGACAGCTGGTCATTTGCAACTTTTTAAAGAGGCATTGAGGCCACTTGGAGGTCTGTCTGTGCCTTCAGGGTCACCTGGGTAATGCAAATGGGTGTGGAACCTTCTTGGAATTGTTGAAAGGACTGTGTTGTAGAGTGGAGATAGATGATGTTGTATCCCTCCCCTGCTAAGGACTTCCTGTATTAAAACCTTATGCTATAAAAGAAACTTCAGATCCAGTATGCATTCATATGTTGAACTGTTTTCCAGGAATGGCTTCCAAGTGGAATTGAATTCTGCATTAGATTTCATTTTGCTTTTGTTTTTGTGCAAATGTAACATTATTTTTGAGGGAAATGAAATACGGCCACTTAATTTGCCATTTCTCTATGAAGATAATAATATATAATTTGCAATGAAAAACATAAGCATGTCCTGGCATCTCCTACCCCGATGCAAAGCCAACTCAATATAACTTTGTGAAAACAGAAGGTTTGGCAAAGTGTATCAAACAACTGGTTGGAAACCAGAATCCAAATCTTTAGAACGTGTTTCATTTGGCAACAGATCATCTTCCAGAATTGTTGGTCTTTGCAACGTTACCTCTGAATATGAACAAACGCTTTTGGCCTTTGTCATGAACTAATAAAGGCGTTTAATAAAGTTTTAACACCCTTAAGAAAAAGCAGGGTTCTAATCCTGCACTTCTGATTGGCCGATAATAGCGATATCGGATTGGTCCCTTCTGGGAAATCTGATTGGCTGTTAACGGGCCAACTCTCATTGGTTCAAGGGTTTAACACTTCCATGCTTCTCATTGGCTAATAGGTCAGCAGCCTACCCTATAAAAGGGCTGCTGCTGCCCTAGGTGATTGCTCTGTTCAATATGATTAATAAAGAGTTGAAGTTCACTGTTCACTGCCTCGTCTCCGCTCCTTGCACCCATGCGCAGAACTTAACAGCCTTAATCTTCAAATAGATTGTTTATTCATTTCCTACCCCTTTTAGAGAATGAGTTCTCTCTCTTAGCCATCAATATCGAAGCACTATACTTTTATTAAAACACATTGCACCAGGTTTCTCGGTGCAGTCTAATTTATTTTCTAGCTCCGTGATGGCGAACCTATGGCATGCGAGCCATTTGCGCCAGCACATGAGCTGCGGGGCAAATTGACCTCACTGCGCATGCCCGAGCCTCGCAACTGAATTTTTTTTTGCCAGTTTGAGGCCTTTTTTTGGCCTCCCAAAGTCTTGAGGAAGGCTTCTGCAGGCTTTGCAGTTTGAAAAGTAGCCCCGTTTCATCACTTCCTGTTTTTCTGAAAATACCAAAAGTGACAAAAACAGGGCGAGTTTTTAGCCTGGAGAAGCCTGCAGAAGCCTTCCTCAAGCCTCTGGGAGGCCGAAAATCAGCTGTGAGTTACAGTGCAGGTAAGGGGGCATTGGGTGGGGTGGGTGGCCATTGCCTTCTGGGTGCTGGCACACGAGCATGCAAGCGCGCACACAATTTTTGGCACAGGAGCCCCAAAAGGTTAGCCACCACTGTTCTAGGTTTTGCAGAATAGAAGTTAGTCCTTGACTTATAACAATTCATTTCGTGACCATTGAAAGTTACAACCATGAAGTTGACAACCATTTGCAGCATCGCCATAGTCATGTGATCAAAATTGATGGAAAAAAAGAAGCAGAAGTTTTTCCTTCTCTCTCCCAAACTCCACCACAAAATGAGTCTTTGCCAGCGCAGCCTCTTGAAGCAGGAGGCCTTGCAGGGTCCCAAAGACTCATTTCTGGCGGAGTTTGGGGGAGAGAAAGAGAGACTTTGGCTGCTTTCCTTGCATGCAGCCAAAAGCAGAAGAAGAAAGAAGTGGAAAGAAGCAGCCCGGTGGCCAGGCCAGGCGCGTGGGGTGAGTGGGGCAAGTCCCCCCCATTCTGCCCTTTCCCCCCCTCCCCTCACTACCTTATGTTGTTCGCCATGAAAATGACGCAAGCCTTGTGTTCCCATGGGCCATGTACGATATTAGCATATTCCGAAACCCTCGCAACCGATTGGTCCGGACAGGCAAAGACCTGATTGGTCGGAGACTCGGCTGTGATTGGAACACTAGGACTCTGCTGCGATTGGCTGTGCCGATTGCGGGAGATTCAAAGTGTTGCCATATGAAGGGCTGCCGCGGCTCGCATTGTTAGACTGTTCTCATTCCAAATAAAGAGCTGAAATCACTAGAATGGTCTCGCGTCTCTGTCGAACCGATCCACCTCAGATCTAACAGGCCATGTGGGCAGCGCAGCCTTGTGTTCCCACGCAGCCTGGATTAATTGCTCTGGGGGGTGCTTTGGGGGTGATATTTCTCTATGGACCACCACAATTTTATTGCGGACCACCAGTGGTTGGCGACCCACTGCTCTAGATATCTGAAAATCTGGTATTGACTTCTTTGGGGCTCAGTTTCTTTCCACCTGGAAATTAAAATGAACTTCCCCTAGTTGTGGTTCTTCCCTGTATCCTTCCCACAGATCAGTATATTATGGCAGCCATTTGGCAAACAAGCAGTAGAATTTTGGGGAGCGTGTCTATGGAGATTCTCAGTCATCCACGTCATTGGGTTGTCCCAAAGGTGCTTTTTCAAGAGGTAACTGGACTTTCTGTTTTTTCTTTGAAAATCTTTCGCTTCTTATCCAAGAAGCTTCTTCAGCTCTGATGGCATCTTTTAGTCTTCAAGGACCTGGAAATACAGAGGATACCTAACCCCAGTCTAAATCCTCATGGGAAACAGTCCAATCTATACTGATATATACGGGTAGTCCTCGACTTATGAGCCCAATATTTTTTGTTGCTTAGTGAGGCACTCTTCCAATGAATTTTGGCCCCCTTTTTACAACTCTTCTAGAGCCACCATTGTTAAGTGAATCATTGCAGTTAGTCACATGGTTGTTAAGTGAATCTGGCTTCCCCGTTGACTTCGCTTATCCGAAGGTTGCCCAAGGGGAATCACGTAACTCCGAGACACTGCGACCATCGTAAACCTGAATCAGTTGCCAAGCATCCGACTTTTGATCATGGGGAATGCAACATCAGTCGTAAGTGTAACAAACGGTCTTAAGTCATTTTTTTTTCCCAGTGCCGTTGCAGTTTCAAAGGGTCACTAAATGCACTGTCGTAAATGGAGGATGACCTGCAATAGTGCAATTTGGAAAAATACAATAACCACCATCTTTTTTTCCACAAAAAAAGAGCTAGCAGTTACTTCTTCCTTGGCTTGGCTTGGCTTAGCTTGACTGATTTATACGATTTCTATCGCTGCCCATCTCAGTTAATTCCTTTGGACAGTTTACAATTCCAAAACTAAAAACAATTAAAACAATAAGAAGTATTTTTTTTAAAAAAAAATAACATGTGAATGGGATGTGAAAGAAGAAGTAAAATTGTTGTAAGTGCAGATTATCCCAAACTGTAAATAGTTTAGGCATCACAACCATTTGACTTTGGACTTTTGGCCTGTGCATCTCTAATAGAACAGAATAACAGAGTTGGAAGGGACTTTGTAGGTCATCTAGTCCAACCCCCCGCCCAAGCGGGAGACCCTACACTATTTCTGACAGATGGGAGTCCAATCTCTTCTTGAAAGTCTCAACTGATGGTGCTCCCACAACTTCCGAGGGCAACTTCTGTTCCATGGGTTGATTGTTCTCATTGTTAGAAATTTTCTCCTTATTTCCAGGTTAAATCTCTCCTTGATTAGTTTCCACCCATTCTTCCTTGTCTGGCCTTTGGGTGCTTTAGAAAACAGCTTGACCCCCTATTCTCTCTGTGGCAGCCCCTCAAATATTGACGGCTAATCATGTTCTCCCTGGTCCTTCTCTTTACTAGACTAACCAGGCCCAGTTCCTGCAACCGTTCTTCATATGTTTTAGTCTCCAGTCCCCTAATCCTCCTGGTTGCTCTTCTCTGCACTTTTTCTAGAGTCTCAACATCTTTTGATTGAATCATCAGTTAAAGTGTACTGTGGAAATGTAGCCTCTCTGTCTCCCAGCTCTGGCAGCCAAAAGAGGCAGCGAAAGAATGCTGAGCTGCCTCCCTTTGGCTTTTTAAGATCAAAGTTGCTAATTTAGATTGAGCCTCTGGGATTAATCTTTTCTGCTGCAATTAAGGCCACGGAGGGAAATACACAGGGGCGCTTTGTTTATTCCCTGGAGCAGAGAGACAACTTCTGAGTCGGTGCATGGAATCAGTGGGAGACAACATTGCTCGGAAAGGCAGCGATTCCTCTCTCCCCTCTGGCCATCCTCCTTCCGGTGCTTGAGCTCTCCCACGCATGGAATGGGATATCCATCCTACCGTTATCACTCTCTCTCTCTCTACCAGTGGTTCTCCACTTAGGACCACAATCATCACGAGAAATTCCATCGCTAAGCAGCAGCGCAACGGTTAAGAGTGTCATCGGGTCACCGTGCCCAATTTTACAACTTTTATTTGATTTTTTGGGGCCACAGTTGTTAAGCAAATCACACGGCCATTAAATAAACCCTGCTCCCCTCCCTTGACTTTTTTGCTTGTTGGAAGCCTGCTGGGAAGGTTGTAAGTGGCAGAATAATAGAACAACAGAGTTGGAAGAGGTCTTCTAGTCCAGCCCTCTCTGCTCAAGCAGAAGAAGAAGGAGGAAGAGGAGGAGGAGGAGGAAGAGGAGGTAGTCAGCAGTTTCCGACCAGTTCTGGAGAACCGGTAGCGGAAATTTTGAGTAGTTTGGAGAACTGGCAAATACTACCTCTGATTGGCCCCCGCCCCCTCTATTCTCCGCCTCCTGAGTCCCAGCTGATTGGCTGGGTCTTCTTTGGTTGCCCTGCACAGGAGAACGGAACTGCAAAGCAGGTTAGTGGGCTGGGGAGGGAATGGGGATTTTGCAGTATCCTTCCCCGGCCATGCCCACCAAGCCACGCCCACATAACCAGTAGTAAAAATGTTTGAATCCCACCACTGAGGAGACCCTGTATCATTTCAGACAAATGGTTGTCCAATCTTTTCTTCAGAGCTTCCAGTGATGGAGCAACCACAATCTCTGGAGGCATGTCGTTCCATTGATTAATTGTTTAATTGTTCCCACTGTCAGAAAATTGTTTTGATTGTTCTCACTTTCAGATATTTTCTGCTAAGATCTAGGTTGCTTCTCCCCTTGATGAGCTTCCATCCATTGTTTCTTCTTCTGCATTCAGACGCTTTGGAGAATAGATTGACCTGCTAACCAAACGATCCCTCGATACTGCAGTTAGGGAATGCCATGCTACCGGTTCTGCCCAGTTCTAAAGAATCAGTAGCTCTGAAGAGCAGCAGATACTGAACCAGTTCTGTGTTTGCTGCTGTTTGGCTCACCTGCTCTCTTCCCTGTCCTTTATTTCCTGCTTTTTCAACCTCAGCTGCTTTGTGTGGCACAGGAAAAAAAAAAAAACAGGAAAAAAAGAGGCTTTTCAAATGCTGTGTGTATGTTCTGCGCATGGGTGCAAGAAGTGGAGACGAGGCGATGAACAGTGAACTTCAACTCTTTATTTAGCATGGTGTAACAGAGCAAAACCTACGGCCCCTTTTTTATAGGCAAGCTTTTGATTAAGCAGCCAATGAGAAACGGGAAGCGTTAGCTCCCTTAACCAATGAGAGAGGCCCGTTAAAAGCCAATCAGATTCTCCTGAACGGACCAATCCGATGTCGCTATTATTGGCCAATCAGAAGTGCAGGGCCAGAACCCTGCACTTTACTTTAAGGTTTTAATAATCTTTATTCAAGCACTTTTATTAATTCACAACATGCTGTGCACCTGCGCCAATGCTTTTCAGCTGTTTGGGTGGCACAGCTTAAGGTTTTTTTACACGCGTGCACAGCACACGTCAGGTGCACGTGTGTGTGAAGCATGAACGCATGCACGAAATGTAGTCACCGAACCGGTAATAACACCGGTTGAATCCAACCCCTGACTGTAACCATTGTAAATATAGTGTCAACTCATAAAATATATGGTCTTTTTAGAATTGGCAACAGAAAGGAAGTGGGGAGCAGTGGGCAGCTTGCAGTCTATAAATGATTTCACAGTTAGTAACTAGGTGACTGAAGTTTCTGCCATGCAAAATTCTAATTGAGGAGCATGATTGATGACTCTCGACGATGGAGGTGTCCCATTGCAGAATAGGAATTATGATATACCCAGCGGGTGGGGAAAAATCAGGGTCAAGGATAACAATGAATGATGTGTCTCAGAGTCGGCTACACCCAGACAGTGCTGGCATGTTTACTCCTAATAAATCTTTGGGAAGTTTGGCTCAAGACTCATGATTTAAATGGGGGTAACTGCTGGAGTTCTGACGTGCAGCTAATCCTGTATTTTACAACTGTTGCAGCATCCCCATGGTCACATGACCAAAATTCAGATGCTTGGAAGCTGATTCATAGTTACGACGGTGGCAGTGTCCTGGGCTCTTGTGATTCCCCTTTCACGACCTTCCGACAAGCAAAATCCATGGGGAAGTCAGATTCACTTAACAAACATGTTCCTAACTTAACAACTGCGGTGATTCACTTAACAACTGTGGCAAGAAAGGTCCTAAAATGGGGCAAAATTCACTTAACAAATGTCTCACTTAACCGGCAGAATTTTGGGGCTCGATTGTGGTTGTAAGTGGAGGATTACCTGTACATGCAAGCATCCAAATAGCAACTGGGTGACTTCAGGGACACTGCATCGGTGTGAGTATTTGTCATAAGTTACTTTTTTCAGCTCCATTACAACATGATTGGATGATTGCTAAAGGAATAGTTACAAGTTGAGGACCAGACTTTCCCCTAACATAGGAGAACCAACCAATCAAGACTAGATTCAGCAATCCACCTGCATTTAAAAGACAAAGGACCACTCTTTTCAAGACAGCAAAGTCCAAATTTTGGACAGAGAGGACTGCTGATTTGAAAGAGGAGCTCAGTGAGGCCATTTATGACCAAATTGAAAAGCCCTCTCTCAACAGAGGGGAAAAGGGATACGGCATCATCTATCTCCAATCTACAACAGGATCCTTTCAACCGTTCCAAGAAGGCTCCACACCCATTTACACCACTCAGGTGACCTCTGAGGACACAGATAAACCTCCAAGTGGCCTCAACGACCCTCTTAAAGGATGCAAATGACCAGCTGTCTGCAAGACATATAAATCCTTCCATTCCCCATCATCCAGTCCGAGCTGAAGAAGCTTCTTGGATGAGAAGCGAAATGTCTTGAAAGAAAACCAGAAAGTCCAGTTGCCTCCTCACAAAAAAAAAAGCGTCTTTGGGACAAGCATGACCTGGATGACTGAGAATCTCCATAGGCACTCCCTTAACTTGGTTTCTCCAAATACATCTCACAATTCCCTTCGTTTGAGCGTTGGAATTGAAGTCTTAAAGAAAGGGAGGACAGGGCCCAGAAGGTTTCAGATTGATGCTGAGACTTTGGAAATGCGTGGAGCAACTTCCCAGGTGTGTTGCCATGCGTGCTCCATCATTGGAGGTTTTTAAGAAGAAGCCACTTGTCTGGAATGGCATAATCCTGCTTGAGCTGGATTAGAAGACATCCAAGGTCCCTTCCAACTCTGATTCTATTCTACATTCTACATTCTACATTCTACATTCTACATTCTACATTCTACTCTACTCTACTCTACTCTACTCTACTCTACTCTACTCTACTCTACTCTACTCTACTCTACTCTACTCCATTCCATTCCATTCCCTATTCCACTCTACTCTACTCTACTCTACTCTACTCTACTCTACTCTACTCTACTCTACTCTACTCTACTCTACTCTACTCCATTCCATTCCATTCCATTCCCTATTCCACTCTACTCTACTCTACTCTACTCTACTCTACTCTACTCTACTCCGTTCCATTCTATTCCCTTTCAACTCTGTTATTCTGTTATTCTACTTTTGCTTGTGATATGTCCCCTGACTTACCATGCTTGGAAGAGCTGCTACTGATTAACCTGGATACCTTTCCCTCCAAGGCTGGGATCATTTACTGTATTTTTTTTTTAGTTTAAAATACATAGTTCTATTTAAGGAGCAATGCTTCAATAGCAGACCTACCCAGGCCACTGTTTAACTAAATGAAAAGAATGACAACTCTGCCTTGTCCAATCCATCTGTAGCTATCAAGATGCTAAAGACTGATCTACAGTTATAAATTATCATATGCAAATGAGACGTAACTTTCTCTCTCTTTTCTTGGAGGGTGTATTGCAGTGATGCATTTTCTTTTTATTGGCAAATGGTCAATTGGCCAGCCAAACAGAGTCTATAAACCAGGGGTGCCCAGTCTTGGCCAGGGGTGTCCAATTCCTTTGCTGGCTGGGGAATTCTGGGAGTTGAAGTCCACAAGTCTTAAAGTGGCCCTGGTTGGACAACTCTGATTTAATCCGTGAGAGTTCACTGGATGGTTGAGTTCAGATCCCCTTTATGTGCTTCAGACATGGCTTGAGCAATAAATCAAATCGAATTAATCAAATCAGGCATTGAAGAATGAGCAAGCCAGCTCCCTCCTTGCCAATCTTCGGGAAGTATAAAAGACTGAGTGGCTTTGGAGAACTTTTCTCTGATTTTATCATTTTATCACGCCATCTTTAATCTTCAGTTTTTATTGTTTGCATTTTTATGTTTGCATGGTGCTGTTTTTATTGTTGTTTTTTACCGAAGCTCATACTATGGATGTTTTTAAGTGATTTTATATTTTGTGTAAGCTGTTGAAAGCCTTTGATTGCAGCTGGATGAAAATATGTACACACACACACACACACACACACACACAAAAAAAAAAACTTACAACGATAATTGAACCTGGAAGTCATGCACGTCGTTAAGTTTAACCGAAGCGTTTAACAGATTAGTGGGCTACCATGTGACCATGCCTGATTTTATAACCTTTTTTGAGATGGTTGTTAAGTGGCACTATTGTCTGCAATGGGTGTTTTTTGCTAGAAACTTTTAGTATTGATAAGAACCAACAATCTTTTTAAAATCTCTCTTTCGCTCTGTGTCCTCCCTCCATTTCTCTCTCTCTGTCTCTCTCCGTTTTTGTCTTTGTCTCTTTCCATATGTCTCTCTGTCCCTGTCTCTCTTCGTCTGCCTCTTTCTAGCTCTCTCTTTCTCTCGGTTTCTCTCTCTCTTTCTGTCCCCCCGTCTCTTTTTCTATCTCTCTGTCTCCCCCTCCATTTCTCTATCTTTTTCTTTCTTTCTTTCTTTCTTTCTTTCTTTCTTTCTTTCTTTCTTTCTTTCTTTCTTTCTTCCTTCCTTCCTTCCTTCCTTCCTTCCTTCCTTCCTTCCTTCCTTCCTTCTTTCTTTCTTTCTTTCTTTCTTTCTTTCTTTCTTTCTTTCTTTCTTTCTTTCTTTCTTTCTTTCTTTCTTTCCATCTGTATCTTTCTGTCCCTGTCTCTCTTTGTCTCTGTCTCTTTCCAACTCTCTCTTGCTCTCTCTCTCTCTCTTTCTGTCTCTCCTTCTCTTTCTCTTGGTTTCTCTCTCTCTCCCTCAGCTCTTCTCTCTCTCTCTTTTTTTCTATCTCTCTGTCTCCCAGCTCCATCTTTATCTCTGTCTGTCTGTCTGTCTCTGTCTCTTTATCCCTCTGTCTCTCCCATCTTTCTCTCTTTTATTCTCTCTTTCCATTTCTCTCTTTGTTTTTCTCTTCTCTCTCTCTCTCTGTATCTATGTCTCCCCCATCTCTCTGTCTCTCTTTCCGTCTGTCTCCACTCTCTCTCTCTGTCTCTCTCTCTGTCTCTCTGTTTCTCTTTCTTTAAAAAAAAAAAGGGGGGGGAGAGAACTTCTTGAGCATTTATTTTATCCAACCATTCATTCCTTCACTCACTCCTTCTGCTTTTGGGCCTCTACTTGACAATATCGATCGACTGAACTGAATCTATATTCGGCTGAGGCTGGCTTGCTGTGCTCGGGTGCTTGTCCTAACCTAGATGGGAGAATCTCATTTGCTGGGCATCGTTGATCAAACTGGAGGGCAAAGGTTAGTAAAAAAGAATCGACAGGCCCCCGGTGGGTTGGCTGCTTGGGTGCCGTGCTTGGTCGGTTTCTGCTCGATGGGTCCTTTTGTCCTTGGGTGATAGAGAGGCATGGCCGTTGCGTTTTTGACATCTTCCCTACTCCTCTTCTTCTGGCCCTGCCCCAAATCCACGTGTTATGAAAGCCGGCCCAATCATCCATAGCCAAGCGGCTAGCTGCTTTGCCTGTGTGGAATCGATCCAATCCAGCCTGACAGGAGGACGCCTATTTCTCTCCAGCCATCAATTATATTCTCCCCTTGACCCTGGCAACCGTTGACAGCCATGTGGGGAGGATGCAGATGGTGGCCACCCAGCCATTGGATGGCCCACGTGTGGAATGGCGGCAATTAATTACTTTTCTCTTTTTTCTCTAGTCTTCCATTCGACGGAGGTGCCACAGGCGCCCGTGGTGGGATTGCTATGCCCAGAGCGATGGCGTTTTTTTTTTTTTTTTTTTAAAAAGAGATGAGATACTCAAGAGAAGGCCGAGGTGAGGGCCTGGCAGGAGGAAGCGCTGAGGCTTTGTATCAGATTAATGACTTGGGAAGGCAAACAGATGAAGTGGACAGGTGGACTCCACCAGCATAAGGGATGAATTGGAAGCACAGCTCAGCCCTGTTAGGGGAGAGTGGAAAGGACCGGGTATATAACAGAGGTGGTATTCAGCAGGTTCTGGCAGGTTCTGGAGAACCAGCATCAGAAATTTTGAGTAGTTTGGAAAACTGGGGAATCCCACCTCTGACTGGCCCCTCCCCCATCTCTTCTCTGCCTCCTGAGTCCCAGCTGATCGGCTGGGTCTCCTTTGGTTGCCCTGAATAGGAGAATGGAGCTGGAAAGCAGGTTAGTGGGATGGGGAGGCAATGGAGATCTTGCAGTATCCTTTCCCTGCCATGGCCACCAAGCCACGCTACACCCATCAAGCCACGCCCACAGAACCTGTAGTAATTCTTTTTTTAATCCCACCACTGGTATATGACCCATACTTCTTTCCTGAGTGGATAGAAGCATTGGAGACAGTGGTAGTACGCAGCAAGTTCTGACCAGTTCTGAAGAGCCGGTAGCGGACACTTTGAGTAGTTTGGAGAACCGGCAAATACCGCCTCTGACTGGCCCCGCCCCCCTCTATTCTCTGCCTCCCATTGAGTCCCAGCTGATCGGCTGGGTCTCCTTTGGTTGCCCTGCACAGGAGAATGGAGCTGGAAAGCAGGTTAGTGGGGTGGGGAGGGAATGGGGATTTTGCAGTCACCTTCTCCTGGCATGCCCACCAAGCCACGCCCACAGAACAGGTTGTAAAAAATTTGAATCCCACCACTGATTGGAGGCCATGTATAGATGGATTTGTAACTGGCTGACAAACTGTACTCAACGAGTAGTCCTTAACGGTACGACATCTACATGGAGGGAAGTCCAGTGCAGTGGCTGAAATCCAGTCTGGTGGCCTAGAGGTGGAACTCTCATCTCACAAACAGGAGGCTGTGAGTTCAATCCTAGGTAGAGGCAAATATTTGGAACAGACTCTCCTGCTCGAGCAGGGGGTTGGACTAGATGACCTCCAAGGTCCCTTCCAGCTCTGTTATTCTATGTTCTAAGTAAAGCTGTGGTGTGCCACAAGGTTCTGTCTTAGGCCCAGTACTCTTCAATATTTTCATAAACCACTTAGATGAGGGAACGGAAAGGGAGCTCATCAAATTTGAAGATGATACTAAGCTGGCAAGAATAACCAACACCCCGGAAGACAAGTTGAGGATTAAAAAAGATCTTCACAGATTTGAACAATGGGCCATGTCCAACAACATGAAATTTAATGTGGAAAAAAGCAAGGTTTGACACCCAAGACAGGAAAAACCACAGGCACTGTTAGGAATAACAAGGTTACCTAACGTAGTTTGGGTAAAATAATATATATAAACTATGATTGTAAGTTTAAGTGTGTGTCGCTTTAAACTGCAAAGCATGTAATTTTGGGTGCGGTTGTCAAACCGCCATAAGAGGGAGCAAGAGAACTTGCTGGATTGCTGGATTGATGGTTTGCTAATTGCATGTTCCCTGCTGCTGAGTTTTTGAACGTCGAAGGAAGAAAGGAGATTTGACTTCTTCATATATCTACTGCGAGGAGATATATTACTGGACTGATATTTGTAAGTTTATTAACCTCTTTTTCAACACTGGACTTTGCAACTAAATAATCCCCAGACGGACTGAACTAGTGAATGATATATGGACTGTTTGACTATGCTAAAACTCTTACTGGAATAAATTTAACTAGCGCAGTGTATCTGTTTTTACTGAGTGTAAGCTACAAAAACGTTTAGCTCACATATTTGCCTGCCTGCCGTGCACATTCTGCTAGGGTATCCCTAACAGGCACCAATACAGATGAGGCGAAACTTGGCTCAGAATAGTAACTTTGAGAGGGACCTTGGAGTCCAGGTGGATGATCACTTAAACATGAGCTAGCAATGTGTGGCAGCAGCCAAAAAAGGGTAATAAATCCCTGGTTGTATTAACACAGGCATAGAATCAAAACCATGTAAGTATTAGTCCTGCTTATTAAGTACAAAGCCTTAGTAAGACCACACCTGGAATACTTGCATCCAGTTTTGGTCACCATGTTACAAAAAAGATGTTGAGACTTTGGAAAAAGTGCAAAGAAGATCAACTAAGATGGTTAAAGGCTTGGAAGCTAAAATATATGAAGAAATGGCTGCAGGATTTGGGCTTGGCTAGTTTAAAGAAAAGAAGGACATGATAGCACTATTCCAGCATTTTGAGAGGTTTCCACAAAGGAGAGAATCAACTTATTGGCCAAAGCATCAGAAGGCAAGACAAGAATCAATGGATGGAAGCAACCTGGAATTCAGGAGAAACTTTCTAACAGTGAGGACAATTAACCAGTAGAACAGCTTTCTTTCAGAAATTCTGGGTGCTCCATCACTGGAGGCTTCTAAGAAGAGGCTGAACAGTCACTTGTCTGAAATGTTATAGGATTTCCTGGTTGGACTAGAAGACCTCCAAGGTCCCTTCCAGCTCTGCTCCGATCGATAGCTACTCTGAAGGACTTAAGGGGGCTTGGTTGAGAACAAAAAGAAGCAAAGCTTGAAAACATGGCTGCAGGATGCATCTGTAATGGTTGGTCAGGAACAGTGGTGGGATTCAAATTTTTTTGCGACCGGTTCTGTGGGCGTGGCTTGGTGGACGTGGCAAAGGGAAGGGTACTGTAAAATCTCCGAGGTGGTATTTGCCGGTTCTCCAAACTACTCAAAATTTCCACTACCGGTTCTCCAGAACTGGTCAGAACCTGCTGAATACCATCTCTGAGTCCTGCCCCTTTTCAAGGTGTGCCATGGTGCACATAAAAAAGAGCTTTCATGCTTGCAGTTGCCATCTTGACTTGTTTGACCTTCCCAGTAGGTGCACCACTCCAAAGGCAATACAAAGTGTTCTGTCCCTAATTTACATACTCGAAATCCCCGCGCTTTGATTGGCTAAAGCGCGGGGATTTCTAATTGGCCAGGCGAGCCGCGCCGATTGGCCCGTTGAAAGTCTCCCGTGATTGGCTCACTCCAAGAGCGGGAGACTTGAAACGCTGCCATTGGCCGCGGCCGCCGCGGCGAAAAGGATAAAAGCCGCGGGCTTTTTCCTTTTCGCCGGTTCGGTTCTCAACTTTAAAATAAAGAGCTTTAAACTAAGTCACCGACTCCTGGCGTCTTTTGCGGACACGACACTGGCGACGAGGGTGGGATCCAGACCCTGAACTGAACCCCGTGTCCGACAAGAGCCAGACTTTGCACCGACATGGCGAAAATCGCACCACCCGCCCCCTTCAACCCCGCCACCGAGGACTGGGAATCATTCTCAGACCAATTCCGCATGTACCTCGAGTGCACCGGAATGAAGGACGCCCCGGGCCCGCTAAAACGCGCCGTTTTCCTTACGCATTGCGGAACCGAAGTATTCCAGATGGCCAAAGCATTGGCCAAGCCGGCCGACGCAACCGCCATGGATTGGGACGTCCTCGAACCTATCCTTCGGCAACATTACGCCCCCGAGGTCCCAATCCTGATCCGGCGCAATGAATTCTACCGGCGGGACCAGAAACCAGGCGAAAAACTGAGCGACTTCGTCGCCGAGCTGCGGCGCCTAGGAGGGCTCTGCGAATTTGACGGCCTGAATAGTCTTCTAAGAGACCGATTCGTACTCGGCCTATGGGACCCTGCACTCCAGAGCCGGCTTATGGCCAAGGGCGACATCAGCCTAGCAGACGCCCTCACTGCAGCCGCAGCCGCAGAAGCGACCCGCACTTCCGCTGACAGCATGCGAAAACCAGACGCAAAGGGCGGAAACAACAACCCGGCGAGGTCGGCCGACCCAAAAAACGAAACAACCGCACACTACGGCGATTTCCATTCTACATCCAGCACGTCCGAAGACGAAGAAGATATACATCGAGTCCAGACGGGGCGCGGCGACCAACGGAACCGGAGAGGTCGTAGGTCGAGGACCAACTGTGCCGGCTGCGGCGGCGACCACCCCAGATCAGAATGCCGATTTTTTGACTCTATCTGTCGGCATTGTGATAAAAGGGGACACATCGCCCGGGTTTGCCGCCAAAAGAAGACTCGCAGTCCACCCAGATGGAACCAACACGATCGTAAGAGGGAAAGCCCACCGCCCAGGACCAGAGATCGCCAATCGGACAGCCGGTGGGACCGAATCCAGCGACCATCGAGAGGCGGCGACAACCGGCGCAAGGAAGAAACCCACCAGACGGTAACCATCGGCCACGCCATCTCCGACGGCGCCAGAAAGGTACACGTAGAGGTCCATATCGAAGGACGACCATGCAAAATGGAGGTGGACTCCGGGTCCTACCTCTCCATGATTGCATGGCACGAAATAAAACGGTTAGTGCCCACCCTCCATAGGAGGAACATAAACGCCCAAAGACTTATTATAAAAGACTACCAGGGAAACCGCGTCCCGGTAGTGGGCACCAAGAACTTTAATGTGACATACAAGGGCCGCACCGAACAACTCCCACTCACAATCGTCGATCGCGACCGCCCAAGCCTGCTGGGCTTACAATGGTTCGCCCCGCTCGACATCGCCCTCACGGGAGTCAACCACATCACCGACGACGGCTGGGAACAGCGGCTAGCCCAGGAGTTCCGGGAGGTCTTCGACGGAAGCCTGGGCAAGTACCAGGGGCCCCTTATCTCTTTTGATCTAGACCCTAGCGTCCCCCCCAAGCGACTAAAACCGAGGCGGGTACCATTCGCCCTAAAACCTAGGATTGACGAGCAGATTGACAAGCTCGTCAAACAGAGGGTGTTACAACCTATAGACCATGCCAGATGGGAGACCCCAATAGTGACCCCGGTCAAGCCAGACGGGTCAGTCAGAATTTGTGGGGACTATAAGGCCACCCTAAATGGCGCGCTGCAACAAAGCGCTTATCCCGTCCCAATCGTGCAACACCTACTGCACTCACTGGGAGGGGGCAAGGTCTTTGCCAAGCTCGATCTCGCCCAGGCATACCAACAGTTGCCGGTCGACGAAAAAACAGCGGAAGCCCAGACCATCGTTACACATCGAGGGGCTTTCAAGTGCAACTGACTCCAATTCGGAGTCAGCGTGGCACCAGGCATCTTTCAGAGCCTGATGGAACGTTTGCTGCAGGGCATCAAGGGGGTGGTGCCCTATTTCGATGACGTATTAGTAGCGGCGCCAAACGAAGCCGAATTAGAAAACCGACTCAGAGAGGTCTTAACCAAATTTAAAGAAACGGGACTTAAAGTAAAAAGGGAGAAATGCCAACTGTGCACGGAGCGAGTGGAATTCTTGGGCTACCTTCTAGACCGGCACGGCATTCACCCCACAAGTAAAAAAGTAAAAGCTATCAAAGAAGCCCCCACCCCTAGGTCTAAGACGGAACTACAGGCTTTCTTGGGGTTGCTGAACTTTTATAATGTTTTCCTACCCCAAAAGGCAACGGCGGCGGAGCCTTTGCATAGGCTCCTGGATAAGGCAGCAACCTGGACTTGGGGAAGACGGGAGCAAGCCGCCTTCCAAAAAACTAAAGACCTCCTCACCTCCGATGCCGTCCTGATCCAATTCAGCGAAACCTTGCCCATGGCCGTCACTTGCGACGCATCACCTTTCGGCGTCGGCGCTGTCCTCAGCCATACCCTTCCGGACGGAAAAGAAGCACCCATCGCATTCTTTTCCAGGACCCTAACCAAGTCAGAGCGGAACTATAGCCAGCTGGACAAAGAAGCCTTGGCTATAGTTGCCGCCGTTAAGCGGTTCCATGAATACCTTTACGGCCGCCCTTTTACCATTGTGACAGACCATAAGCCGTTGCTGGGCATCCTTGCAGGAAATCGAGCCACCCCGAACATTCTGTCTCCCCGAATGACAAGGTGGTCCGAGTTCCTGGCAGCCTACAGCTACGAACTAATACACAAGCCGGGTAAGAAGATTTCGCACGCGGACGCTTTAAGCCGCTCGCCGTTACCAGACTCCGACCCTGACCCAGCACCAACGACAAACACCCTGAACATCGAAAGCCTGCCCAACCTGCCCATAACCGCGTCAGACATTGCCCGGGAGACTATTAAAGACAGGCGTCTGGCGCGGGTTTTGCATTGGGTGGAAAAAGGTTGGCCAGAAAGGGACAATGACGAATCCATTAAGACATTTAAAAACCGCCAAACCGAACTCTCGCTACTTAAGGGGTGTATTTTATGGGGTGACAGGGTGGTCATCCCGGACAGGCTGCAAAGGAGGGTCTTAGAATTGTTGCATGAGGGGCATCCTGGCATCGTCAGAACTAAAGCCCTGGCCAGAAGTTACGCTTGGTGGCCAGGGATGGACAAACAGATAGAGGCCTGGGTAGCTAGGTGCCAGCGATGCCAGGAGACTAGGCCCAGCCCACCCGCAGCACCCATCCTAGAGTGGGAAACACCGAGGGGGCCCTGGTCCAGAATCCATTTGGATTTTGCCGGTCCCACAAATGGGCATACCTTTCTAATAACAGTTGACGCTTACTCCAACTGGTTGGAGGTAAGCGACATGAAATCTTCCACCACGGAGGCCATAATCAAAGAACTTTGCAAACTCTTTGCAACACACGGCCTCCCAGACGTCGTCGTTTCCGACAACGGGCCCCAGTTTACTTCCCTCGACTTCAAGAGATTCCTGGCGGAGAGGGGCATCCGCCACGCATTAACAGCACCGGCGCATCCGGCTGCGAACGGTAGGGCGGAACGGATGGTCCAATTTACCAAAAAAACCATCCGGAAAATGGACCACGGGGAGATCCAAGACAAAATTAACAGACTCCTCTTTATACAACATATCACCCCGAACACCACTACCAACAAAAGCCCAGCCGAATTACTAATGGGTAGGAAGCTGAGGTCCCCACTCGACAGGTTACACCCAACATATAACCCGGAGCGGCCCCCAGACTCAAGTTCAAAATACCGAACATTCGCACCCGGAGACCTCGTGTATGCGAAAAACCTGACGGGGGACCCTCTATGGATCCCAGCCGTCATCACCCAAATCACAGGCCCGCACTCATACCGGCTCCAAACCACAGATGGGCGAGCCTGGAAACGACACATTGACCAACTCAGGTCACGGTCGGCAACAGAATCCACCCCCCAAGAAACAAACCAAGGGGGGAGGGAATACCCGAATAAACAAACGCAAGAAAAAATAAACCAGCAGTACTTACCGGAACGCAGCCATCGCGATCCCCCACCGGAGAAGAAACACCAAGCCAGCTCAACCGGCGAGACCCGTAGCTCAACCAACCCGGAAGGCCCAGGTGGGAGCCACGGAGAAAGAACCGGCCCGATCATCCAACCGGTTCGCACAGAAGAGGGAGCAGCCAAAAACATGACCGCTCCGGTCGAAATCCAGCTTGCAACTGAATTGCGCAGGTCAAATAGGACTAGACGGAGCCCCGCCTACCTACGTGACTACGCAACGTAAAGACTGTACCAAGAGGGGAGGGGTGTTCTGTCCCTAATTTACATACTTGAAATCCCCGCGCTTTGATTGGCTAAAGCGCGGGGATTTCTAATTGGCCAGGCGAGCCGCGCCGATTGGCCCGTTGAAAGTCTCCCGTGATTGGCTCACTCCAAGAGCGGGAGACTTGAAATGCTGCCATTGGCCGCGGCCGCGGCGGCGAAAAGGATAAAAGCCGCGGGCTTTTTCCTTTTCGCCGGTTCGGTTCTCAACTTTAAAATAAAGAGCTTTAAACTAAGTCACCGACTCCTGGCGTCTTTTGCGGACACGACACAAAGAATAGTTTCTAACAGCTTCTAGTTACTCAGACCAGCAGACAGCTCTCAGAGACAGCATTCACACAACCCTTTTAAATTTAGAGCTGCTAGATTTGGATTGCAAAACTCCCAGGGACCACGAGAGGGCAGCAATGTCACTCCTGCCCTCTAGTGGTCACTAGGATCATTGCATCCCAACCCAGGTACACCTACATGCTTACAGCTCCTGCTAAATGCCACCTCTGATCAGAAACATCATCTGTTCCTGCACTTAAAAATTAGTCAGAGCCCTGGGCTGGTGTTCAGGAAAATAGAAGCAGGAAGAAGCATTATATACAGGTAGTCCTCAACATACAATGGTTGCTTTAGTGATCATTCAAAGTTACAACAACATTGGGGAAAAAAAATGACTTGTGACCATTTTTCACATCAGTGCAACATCCCCATGGTCACAGGATCAAAGACATTTGGCGACTGACTCATTTTTATGATGGTTGCAGTGTCCTGGGTGATGTGATCAACTTTTTTGACCATATGACAAGCAAAGTCAATGGGGAAGCCAGATTCGTTTAACAACTATGTTGTTGACTTAAAAACTGCAATGATTCACTTAGCAACGGTGTCAAGAAAGGTCATAAAATGGGGCATAGCTCCCTTAACAAAAGTCTCATTTAGCAACATAAATTTTGGGGCCTCCTTGTGATTTAAGTGGAAGGCTACCTCTATGTTCACTGCCTAGAGTTACTTATAGAGGCAGGATACACATTGAATAAACAAATAAATTGCATTGTATTTTATTGCAATGCAATGCAATAAAATACAATGCAACGCAATGCAATTCAATGCAATGCAAAGCAATAAAATACAATGCAACGCAATGCAATGCAATGCAATGCAAAGCAATAAAATACAATGCAACGCAATGCAACGCAATGCAACGCAATGCAATAAAATACAATGCAACGCAATGCAACGCAATGCAATGCTTGCTTGTGTGGGGGTTTCTGGCCCACTGCTTAAAAAGTTACTTAGCCCAGAAAAGTTTGGGTGGCTGATTGAAGCCAATCCAGCTGTGCAGGGAAGGAACATCTCTACCCCCAGGGAGGATCATCTGCTCCTGGCCGTATCATTATCAGAAAGAGAAAACTGATCGGTTCCTGGTCTCAATGCCTATCTGGACACCTGGGGCATTAGCTAATGCTTTCTGGAGGGCCTTCCCTTCAGCTTATCACTCCCGGCTCCTTTCACAATCAGCATCTTCCGGGCCGATCCTGCTTTGCTGACATCCAGCAGATTCCAGAGCTGGGCTTGCCGGACCCGATGGGCGAAGACTCTTCAGCAGCCCGAGGTGTCGGTGGAAGGATTTCTTGGGCGCTGACACTTTATCTGGCTTCTGCATTTACAGCTTGTCCAAGGCACAGAAGGGATATTGGGGAGAGGGTCTCTCCGGAATGAACAGGGAGGAAAGGATGATTTCCCGCAGGGTCTTCTGGCCAATAGGGTGCCAGTGATGGCCTGACATCTTGGGCAGGGGGAGTTGTAGGCTCTGGGGTACCCTAATTATAGCTGTAGAAGAACAGAGATGAGATTTACTTATGTTTTTCCCCAGAGCGAAGTATTCATGATGGTGGATGGCAAATCCCAACTCTGACTGGCTCCACCAACCCCATCTCTTCTCTGCCTCCCATTGAGTCCCAGCTGATTGGCTGGCTATTCTTTGGTTGCCCTGCACAGGAGAAGGGAGCTGGAAAGCAGGTTAGTGAGGTGGGGAGGGAATGGGGATTTTACACTGTCCTTCCCTTGCCACGCCCACCAAACCACGCCTACAGAACCCGTAATACTTTTTTTTTTTTTAATCCCACCACTGGGGGATGGCATAGCCATCCTTTAGCCTGTAATCTCCTCCAGCACTCAAACCTTCCTTTACAGAGGTGTCCAACTTTGGCCATTTTTAAGACCTGCGGACTTCAACTCCCAGAATTCCCTGGCTGGCGTGTTGCAAAATGTTGACCGAGGTGGTGCAAGAAATACAGGCGACGAACCTGCAGACGTTGATCTAGGATGCAGCTGGGGGCTGGTTTAGCAAGCAGGTCAAGGTCACGTGGGAACCCTGTTTTGGTCATTGTGCGAATCAGGGCAATATTGGCTTATTTTTCATCAGGGAATGTAATGTGGCACCCAAAGCTCTCCTTGGTAAACCTGAGTGTAACCAGAGCGTGAAGTTAGATACATCTATCCTGTCCAATGTAGAGATGAAGGTCCAAGTTGTAGATTTTAACGTATTGTGTGAACCCAGCTAGAGAGAGTTTCCAGAGTACAGTTTAGAACAGTATTAATTTTTTTTTACTATCACTTCTGTGGGCATGGCTTGGTGGGTTTGGCTTGGTGGGCATGGCAGGGGAAGAATACTTTAAAATCCCCATTTACTCCTCTCTCCTGGGGAAAGGATACACAGCAAAATTTCTATTCCCTCCTCACCCTCCTCACCTGCTTTCCAGCTCTGTTCTCTCATGCCAGGCAACCAAAGAAGACCCAGCCAATCAGCTGGGACTCGGGAGGTAGAGAAGAGATGGGGGCGGGGCCAGTCAGAGGCAATATTTGCCGGTTCTCCAAACTACTCAAAATTTCCACTACCAGTTCTCCAGAACCTGTCAGAACTGGGTGAATACCCACCTCTGGTTCAGAGCTACTTCCTGAATCTGCTTCAGTAGGTTTTCAATAGATTCTCCTCCTCTGTAATACAAAGGTAGAAAGATTCTGCCCACTAGTTTAGAGGAGGCAAATCTGCTTCTCGCTTTCAAACTAAAAGGATTAAGGAATAATAAGAAATAATAACATAGCCAGGTGTATAATTTATGGGTAGAAGAGTAGGCCTGTTTCCTATTTAGCAGCTGGGTGCTGTTTTTTATTGCTTGTATTTGTGGAATAACTGAGCTTTTATATCTGCTAATGGGATTGTATTTATTCTGTGGCTGCATTCACACAATATCTTTGACCATGTTAAATGTTTATTGGTTATGTTTGCACAAAATGCTTCTTTGAGTCAGTGGGTGGGTTGGCTAGTTGGGTAGCTAAACCAGTGGTGGTCTTCAGCAGGTTCTGACCAGTTCTGGAGAACCGGTAGTGGAAATTTTGAGTAGTTCAGAGAACCAGCAAATCCCACCTCTGACTGGAGATTTTACAGCATCCTTCCCCTTGCACGCCCACCAAGCCACATCCACAGAACCGGTAGTAAAATAATTGGGGCTAAACTTACATGCTGGGCTAAACTTATGTGCCCAGTATAATGGTGTCAATGCCCCAATATATAGTTAGTTCTCAAATTATGACCAGTTATTAGCAACTATTCAAAGTTAAAAACAAACCCCTTAAAAGCCACTTAGGTCCCATTTTCAAAGGTATAACAGACAACACATTTTCACGTGATTGCATTTCAGGCATTTTAGTTTATTTATTTGTGTCCCGCATTGATTGATTGATTGATTGATTGATTGATTGATTGCCAAGAAATTCAAGGCGGCAAACCTATCCAACACACCTTCCTTCTCCTATTTTCCCCACAACAATCCTGTGAGGTGGATTGGGCTGAGAGAGAGGGACTGGCCCAAAGTCACCCAGCTGGTTTTCATGCCTAAAGTGGGACTAGAACTCACAGTCTCCTGGTGATTGGCCCAAGGTCACCCAGCTGGCTTTCATGCCTAAAGTGGGACTAGAACTCACAGTCTCCTGGTGATTGGCCCAAGGTCACCCAGCTGGTTTTCATGCCTAAAGTGGGACTAGAACCCAGAGTCTCCTGGTGATTGGCCCAAGGTCACCCAGATGGTTTTCATAGTTAAGGCGGGACTAGAACTCACAGTATCCTGGTGATTGGCCCAAGGTCACCCAGCTGGTTTTCATGCCTAAAGTGGGACTAGAACTCACAGTCTCCTGGTGATTGGCCCAACTTCATCCAGTTGTGTTTCATGCCTAAGGTGGGACTACAACTCACACTCTCCTAGTCTGGTACTTTAATCACTAGGCCAAGCTGACTCTCTTGGGTGGAAACTGGCTCACTTTGATGGCCGTTTTGCATTATCCCACAGTCACATGACTGGAGTTTGTGAGCCTTTCCGTTTTGCTGATTTCTGGGGTTATTTCCAATTTCCAGCAAAAACATGTCCATTGAGGAAAATTGCTTTGCTAAACAACCGCCACGTTCGCAACAGCCGCTGCAAAACATGTCAAAAAATCAGATCCATTCACACGATGCCTCACTTCACAACCAGAATTTCCCAGCCAGTATGTTTTTAAGATGCATGGATTCAATTTCCAGAATTCCCCAGCAGCCTTGGGCTGGGGAATTCTAGGAGTTTGAAGTTCACACATCTTCCAGAAAAAGCACTGAGCGAGCTTGTTTCATTGGCACAGCCTGCTCAGCTTGTGTTAGGCTATTGTGTGAATCGGCGTGAATGTGTCCCATTTGGTTAATTGGGGATTGCCTCGGCCAATGGATTGTGTAAACCCAGGGAAAAAAAAGGTAAATAGGACATCCAAATGAAACATCTTGTGTGAGCCTAGCCTGTGTGCTTCGTCTGAGGATGGAAACAATTTTTGTGACAGTGGATTTCATGCTTTCAAAAATGGAGGGTTGTGTTTATTTCTTCATTCTGGCAACCCAGAGAAAGACCTGGCTGGAGCTGGAAGCATCTGGGAACAAGCCGAAATCTGAAGGTCTGTGTTTTGCAACCTCCTTTTCTCTATTGAACGGGAAGCGTTTTATAAATTCACAGAGACCTTGGGTCAGCCTTAGCTTTCTTTCCCTTGGGATGGTTGCCGGAGAAAGCCTTTTGGGAATCTCCAAAATCTGCCCCCTTGTTTGCAGCTGTCAGGTGAAGTTAATAAAACGGGCAGCCCCTGCATGGGAGTCCAGAAGGTCGGCCCTTCACCCAAGGTGTCCTCCTGCAGAGCATGCAGCGTGCCATTTGAGGCTGGGTGGCTGCCAGCCCCATCTCTCATCTTTTGCCAGGACCGTAACAATGCGCACACATCAGTCCCAGCACCTGGAAAGAAGGAATGCTCCACTACACATCTGGCCCAGGGAAAAGTCACGTCTATGGCCGGGAACAGCTGGAGGAACTGAGCGATGAGTCGTGCCATCTGGAAGGAAGATGGATCTCTCTCTCTCTCTCTCTCTCTCTCTTGGTGGATCAATGTTTGGCTTTGCACATTGATAAGTCAGGACTTGCGGGGAGGGGGTGACTGGGGGAGGCAGGAAAGGAAGCTTCCAAGGGGTCATGCGATATTTAACAGGGAACAAAAGATGGGTTGAGTCTCAGCGTGGAATAGCAGAGACAAAACATTGCAATTCGGGGGTGAGAAAAGCAAGCTTCCACTCTGAGGTAAGAAAAATCAAATGCACAGGTGAGCGTTGGCGAACCTTTTTGGCACCAAGTGCCAAAACCAGAGCATGCATGCATAAGCGTGGGGGGAGTACTGGAAATGGAAGAGCAGCTCTCCAGCGTGCACACACATGCATGCTGGCCACCTGGCCTTCTGGTTTCTGGCACACATGGGTATGCGAAGACCATGAAGCATGTGCTTCTAGTTTCTGGATGAGCTGGCCAGTGCGCATGTGCGTGCCAGAACCCAGAAGAACAACGGGGGACAGCTGGCGTGCCCAGAGAGATGGCTCTGCATGCCATTTCTGGCACGTGGGCCATAGGTTCGCCATCACGGGAATAGATGGTGCCTGGCTCAACAGTAGCACCTATGAGAGGGATTTAGGTGCCCTAGTAGAACACCAGTGTGAACCAGCAGTGTGCTGGAGCTGCCCAAAAATGCAATTTTAGATTGCATCAACCAAGGGATATCTATGGAGATTCTCAGTCATCCAGGTCCTGGTTGTCTCAAAGGTGCTTTTTTCAAGAGGCATCTGGACTTTCTATTTTTTTTTCTTTTGAAGATGTTTCACTTCTTGTCCAAGAAGTTTCTTCTTGGATGAGAAGCAAAACATCTTCAAGGAAAAACTTTGTTGCCTCTTGAAAAAAGCACCTTTGGGACAACCAAGGGATAGTTTCAAGTTTCAAGATCACAGATAGTGTTGTATATAGACATTTGTATACTCGTAATACTACATTCAGATTGGACTATCACTGCCGCCTATCGATTGGTTGTTTAACCACTGCTGCGATTGGTCCACCTAACGGCGGGACGTTTAAAAAGATGCCATTGGCTGCGAGCCACGAGCAGCCTCTATAAAAGAGGCTGCCACGGCTCCAGTTTAGTTGAACTTACTGACAGTTAATAAAGAGCTGAATTCAACTCCAGTCTCGAGTCTGATCTTGTTCCGCGACAGAACAGATAGTAATAGTACACTTTTATACTGCACAGGTGGGACCAGACTTGGAATGTTGTGACAATACAAGAAAGATGTTGAGACCCTGGAAAGAGGGCAGATAAGAGCAACAAAGATGGACCAGTGGTGGGATTCAATTTCTTTTTACTACCGGTTCTGTGGCCATGGCTTGGGGAAGGGTACTGCAAAATCCCCATTCCCTCCCCACCCCACTAACCTGCTTTGCAGCTCTGTTTTCCAGTGCAGGGCAACCAAAGAAGACCCAGCCAATCAGCTGAGACTCGGGAGGCAGAGAATAGATGGGGATGGGGCCAGGGGTGGAATTCTACTGGTTCAGACCAGTTCTATAGAACCGGTCGTTATGATTCTGCAAAGTTCAGAGAACTGGCAAATCGCACCACTGGCCTGAGAGCAGAGCTGAACCTTCCTTAGGACTGAAGCTCCTATTTTTCAGTGCAGACTCAGGCAGCAGATTGCAGAAAGGTAGATCTGCGAGTGACTCTGTGATTCTGCGAGCAATTCAATCTGCCTGCCTAGTTTGCCTCGTTTTGGGTAAAAGTTGCTCTTTTTTTTAATTAAAAAAATTCAACATTTACTTAAATGTTGACAATATTTACATACAAGCCATCTCCAGCCAGTCACAGGACCACCAAACCACACCCACAAATTAAGGCACGCCCACAGAACTGGTTGTTAAGAAATTTGAATCCCACCCCTGGGCGGGGCCAGTGAGAGGTGGCATTTGCTGGTTCTCCAAACTACTCAAAATGTCCACTACCGGTTCTCCAGAACGGGTCAGAATCTGCTGAAGACCACTTCTGGGTGATATGATAGCAGTCTTCCAGTACGTGAGGGGCTGCCAGAGAGAAGAGGGAGAAGTTATTTTCCAAAGCACCTGAGGGAAGGACAAGAAATAACAGATGGAAACTTGTCAAGGAGAGAAGCAATGTAGAACTAAGGAGGAATTTCCTGACAATTAGAACAATTAATCAGTGGAACAACTTGCCTCTGGAACTTGAAGGTGGACCATCACTGGAGGTTCTCAAGAAGAGACTGGACAGCCATTTGTCCAGTATGGTATAAGGACTCCTGTTTGAGCAGAGGTGGGATGTGGGGTTAGACTAGAAGACCTCCAAGTTCCCTTCCAACTCTGTTATTCTATGTTCTATGGTGGAACTCCAGCTTGGTGGGACTCTATCTCCATAGGGCGACGGAGAATTTCAGAAGGTGGACGTCCAAATGAATCTTAGAGGCAGGGTCTCCCCTCCCCCCCAACCATCCACTGCCACCTCCATGCTACACCGATTTCAACCCCTTATAAAACCTTGAATGAAACCTTGAGCAGATTCATGGCACCACTTAACAGTTAAAAGCCTTTGATGGCTTGCTCCAATAAAAACTTACTGATATTACACGGGGGCTTGAAGGCTGAGCCAATTTTTGCATCCCTTCCTTCCTCATGGGGGTCAAGGGTTGTGGGGGTCATGAGATAATGGCCTGCAGAGGGGAATAGAGTGCTCTTGTGGTAAAATAAGATGTTAATCACATGCTTACAAGCTTGGGTACCGAGTGCCCGAACCACATGGCTCTATTGAGAAGCTTGGAGAATATTTAGTGAACTTTATTATGCTGGAAATAAGGTGTTGAAGAGAGAAACACTAATGTATTTCCATTGGCTTAGTCAGTTTTGACAGTGTGAAAGCGAAGAAAGGCAGATACTTTTCCACAGGTCTGCATTTCAAAGGGATCCTTCCTCGCAGCTTGGAAAGTCTCCAGTGACGTGCGCTTTTCCTGACCAATTCACTCATTCACACATCATATTTAACCGGGTTTCTAAATCAATCCATTTTTCTGAATTTAAACAAGACGTAGTTCTCCCAGCGGGCTAGACTGGGCTAAAATGAGCCTGTAAGATGTGTGCTGTGGGAATCCAGCTGTTGTCGTGAAATGTTGTGTGAATTGGGCCATTATACTGTATTAAGGCCATATTTTGATTTGACTTTTCACTTGAACATACCAGCCAATTTGGCCCACCACCTCGATTTGACAGAATAAGAGAGTTGGAAGGCACCTTGGAGGTCTTTTAATCCAACTCCCTGCTTAGGCAGGAAACCATACACCAATTTAGACAAATGGTTGTCTAATTTCTTCTTAAAAACCTCCATTGTTGGAGCATTCGCAACTTCTGGAGGCAAGTAGTTTCACTGTTTAATTGTACTAGTTGTTAGGAAATTTCTCTTTACTTCTATGTTGCTTCTCTCCAGCGATGGGATTCAAAAATTTTTACTACTGGTTGTGTTGGCATGACTTGGTGGGCGTGGCAGGGGAAGGATACTGCAAAATCCCCATTCCCTCCCCAGCCCACTAACCTGCTTTCCAGCTCCATTCTCCTATGCAGGGCAACCAAAGAAGACCCAGCCGATCAGCTGGGAACTGGGAGGTGGAGAATAGATGGGAGCGGGGCCATTCAGAGGTGGTTTTTGCCAGTTCTCCAAACTACTCAAAATTTCCGCTACTGGTTCTCCAGAACCGGTCAGAACCTGCTGAATACCATGTCTGATTCTCTTCTTGATTAGTTTTCATCCATTGCTTCTTGTCCTGCGTTCAGGTGCTTTGGAGAATAGGTTGACCCCAGGGGTGGGATTCAAATTTCTTAACAATCGGTTCTGTGGGTGTGGCCAAATTTGTGGATGTGGCTTAGTGGTCATGTTACGGGGGGGGGTATGGCTTGCTGATTGGATGTGGCTTGGTGGTCCTGTGACTGGCTGGGTGTGGCTTGTATGTAAATATTTTTGTAAATATTGAATTTTTTTTATATAAAAAAGGGCAACCTCTATCCAAAATCAGGCAAAGCAGGCAGGCAGATTGAGTTACTCACAGAATCACAGATTCACTTAGAGATCTATCTGCAATCTGCTACCTGAGTCTGTCACATAAGATTTGCTTGCAAGCAAACTCACAAAATTAACTCACAACACACCACGTATGTAAATATTGCATTTTTTTTATTTAAAAAGAGCAACTTTTACCCAAAATCAGGTAAAGCAGGCAGGCAGACTGAGTTGCTCACAGAATCACAGATTCATTTAGAGTTCTATTTTTCTGCAATCTGCTACCTGAGTCTGCACTGAAAAACAGAAGCTTCAGTCCTAAGGAAGATTCAACTCTGCTTTTAGATTAGCTAAAAAGCAAGAAATCCAATGATTTCCTGCTTTCTAGCTAATCTAAATCTCCCAGCAAAGCAGAACAGCTGATGGTCAGGCGGGGAAAAAAAAGGGAAAAATAGCAATTTAGCCGGCAAGTTGGATGATGCACATACCAGGTAAGGAGTGAGGGACAGGGCAGGGAGGGGTACAGCCAGCCAGTGGCGCAATTGGCTGGTTCTTCGAACTGGGCAGGTTCATAACAACCGGTCCCTAGAACCGGTCCGACCAGGTAGAATCCCACCCCTGGTTGACTCCCTCTTTTTGTGGCAGCCCCTCAAATATTGGAAGAGTGCTATAATGTCACTCATAGTCCTTCTTTTCATTAGACTAGACATACCCAATTCCTGCAATCGTTCTTGATATGTTTTAGTCTCCAGTTCTCTAATCATCTTTGTTGCTTTTCTCTGCATTCTTTCTAGTGTCTCAACATCTTTTTTACATCATGGCAACCAAAACTGGATGCCTTATTCCAAGTGTGGCCCTACCAAGGCATTATAAAGTGGTATTTACACTTCACATGAACTTGATTCTATTCCTCAATTAATGCAACCTAGGACTGCGGGCATTGCTAAATTAGTGTGTCCCAGCCATTCATATCAGATCCCTGAACCAAATAGGGTGTCAAACTCCATTCCGAGTTTGCCAATAAGTACCATGGTTTACCTGGGCATCCTGCCATCTCATTTCCTATAGCCGCTTCCAAATGACATGTAAAGCCAGCGCCCACTCAAGGTTTCAGCAGGGTGACCTGAATGTTCCTGGCGCAGAAAAGATGGGATGAGGCGTGGTGGCAAATTGCAGCTATCAACAACTCTGGTAATGGACAGGCTTGGCTGTAATCAGGGGTGGGATTCTACCAGTTTGCATCTATTCGCTAGAACCAGTTGTTAACATTCTAAGCAGTTCGGAGAACCGGTTGTTAGAAGAAATTACTGGGCTAATCCTGTAAGGAAGGCAGGAAGGAAACATTCTGGTGTTGCTGACAGAAACTGCCTCTCCGTTAACCCTTATTACATTCTTGGCAGGACTAGACTTCCTGTCTCAGGAACGTCTCTGGAGTTTTTTTTCCCCTCCTTTGCCGGTACTTTGCTTGTGTGGAGTGACCATTCAAAGTTACAATGGCACTGAAAAAAGTGACTTATGACCATTTTTCACACTACGACTGTTGCAGCATCCCTACAGTCATGAGAGGCCAGGCGAGGAGATGCGTGCCTCGATGTGAGTGATATTGAATTGGCCACACCCAGCCAATAACATGACCACCAACCCATGTCCACTCAGTCACATGACCAGCAAGACACACCCACCACTTAAGCCATGCCCACAGAACCGGTTGTTAACAAATTTGAATCCCACCCCTGGCTGTAATCAATCTAATTATATGTGATGTAATGGGATGGGTGGTGGGCGGATGGTAGCTTGGCGGAGCCAGATATGGGATGCATATGAACGGGTGCTAGTAAAGCTATTTAAGTAGTGCTGGGAGGTGGCGTCTCCCAGCACTGACTTTATGTGAGTTTTCTTTGGCTACTCTGCTCATACCCGGTTACTTGCGGGAAGACCCAATGCAATAAAGGAGAACTATGGATATCTGGTCTGTATTAGTTTCTTTCTTTTGGTGTTTCTCTTACCGGATTTGTTCAGAGGAAATGAGATAGGGGGTTGCATCAGATGGATAGAAGGCTAGAGCTAGTCCTTGGCTTATAACCGTTCATTTAGTGACCAAGCTTACAATGAGACTGACTTAAAGTTGACTTACGACCGGATGGCTTGCTCTTACGACTGTTGCAGCATCCTCACAGTCATGTGATCAGAACTCGGGTGCTTGGCAACTGGAATGTATTTGCAATGGGTGCAGCATCCTGGGTTATGTGATCTTCAATTTTGATCTTTGCATTGTTTTCTTACAAAGTCAATGTGGGAAGATTTGCTTAACAACCACACAATTCACTTAACAACTGCAGTGATGCACTTAACAATTATTCTAAAAAAATATAAAATCAGGGATGACTCACTAAAGCAACAAAACTTGCTCAGAACTAGAAATGCTGGTCCCAGGTATGGTTGTGAGTTGATAGGCTGTCTTCTTTGCCTTATTGCTCTGAATAAGAATTAAGAGGAACAACCAAAGGGAAAATTAATATTTTCTTTCCCCCAGCTCATCCTAAGTACAAATCTTCCCCCATGCCAAAAAAAAAAAAAAAACAAAAAAAACCTACACCCCAGGTGACGTTATTTGTTTCCAAAACCTACAAGCAAAATACAAACAATCATTGAAGACCATGTGCATTGTTTAGTTACGCTAGACGAGCAAGAATTTAACGCTCACATTTTGTGCTTTAAAAAAAAACCAAATCACAAGGGAATGAAGATACCCATAAGATGAAATCTGGCAGGCTGAACATGGACTTGGAGCAACTGACCTGGCTTCAAGGCTGAATCCAAGGAATTCAGCAAACAGCCTTGCCAGTCAAATGTGGCGATGCCAAAAAAGCCGCCAGGATGGGAAGATATTGCAAGATCTGTACCTAAGAAAAGACTGGTTTTTCGATAGCAGCCAAGAGGATTTAAAAAGGATTTAAACTCTGGGAACTTGTTCTGTGTGAGGCATTGCAGTGGCAACCATTTCCCAAACCAGGGTTGCCAAAGGCGCAGTGTGGCATGGCCCATGATTTTTGTGTCGCTCTGATTGAACTGGTGCTGTTTGGTGTCGATGTGGGTAAAGATGAAGAATTTGGGTGTTGTGTTGGACTGCCAGCTGGTGTTTGTGTGGATCCTGGTTTTTAATTGACATGATCTTTTGCTCCGCGTAGACTTTGGTTGCACTGGTGACTGTTGATTTTGTAGATTCTTTTTAATCTTTCTTTTTAATCAACATCATAAGCCAGTTTTACCAGCACACCTTATATTAACCTCTTCAGTCAGATTCCCAATGGCTTAAGCACTCGACAGAGGGCTCCTTAACTGGGGTGATGAAAAAAACCACTGGCTGAATTTGCAAGAGATGCTAAACATGGTTAAGTTGGACCTCACTTGGTTTGTCTCTGACTTAGGGTGGTGTGCAGGGTTGGGCTTCAAAACTGGGAGGGGCGTGGTGGGGTGGGCGTGGCCAGCCAGGAGTGGGATTTGGGGGTTCTATGCACCAGTGGTGGGATTCAAATTTTTTTTTTACTACCGGTTCTGTGGGCGTGGCTTGGTGGGCTTGGCAGGGGACGGATACTGTAAAATCTCCAGTCAGAGGTGGGATTAACTGGTTTTCTGAACTACTCAAAAGTTTCGCTACCGGTTCTCCAGAACTGGTCAGAACCTGATGAAGACCCACCTCTGCTCTGCACAGAATGTTAGCTAAGGGCTCTCCCGAACCCCTGCGAACCCCCCCCGGATCCCATCCCTGGTGGTATGTGTGAAGCCTGCCCATTGAGTTAGTGTATTATTCAGTGGCCCTTGCACAAATCTAGAAAATGGTGCAATATAGTCACCAGGTTTAGCAAAGGAGAACGTAGGCAAAGCTTATTGAAAAGAAACAGACCTAATTTTGTGTTGATTTTGTGTTAATTTTAGTCACTAGGGGATCCCCAAATTCCGGACTTTCTAGACACCAAAATCAGTGGGTCTCAAAGGGGACCGTATAAAATACAGGATTAAAAGTTAATCCTACACATACAGACATACCCCTGAAGGGCCACTACAATTGATGAGACAAGAGATATAATTGTGCCTTGAATCAAATGACTCATGATTGGAGTTATTATAAGGCCTGTTTTTCTATCTGTTGTCTGACCTTGTCAGTCTCTCACATGTCAGTTTTAATCTTGCGTTTTAGGTTCTTTTTCTTTTGGATATTTATCTGAATAATTTGGATGTTATTTTGGATATTTTACCTCAGGCAAAGGGTTGGATTAGAAGCGTTCCAAGTCCCTTCTAGTTTGATGTTTCTACGATGTTGTGTAAATTCTACCGTTTTTGGTTCCTTTATGGTTCACATTTTGTGCAAATCTCCTCAACTTGCAGGCTGACTATTAGAAACCAGTTCTGTGTCATATTCTGCGCCTGGCTCTCACACACTGCAAGCAACTTAGCCAACATGGATCCTGACTCCTATATTTGGCTGACTGCCTTCATTTCCCCCTCCCTGCCCCTCCTTGTACCTTGCCTCCCCCTCCCTCTCTCATTCCCTCCTTCCCGTTTTTTTGCACGCCTCTCAAAGCCGATTCATTTTTGCTCTTTTCAAGTGCTCAGAAAGAAAACGGCTCAATTAGTTTGGCTTCTGCAGACTGGGGTTGCCATCGCTTCCTAATGCCTTCATTTTATGGTGCCAATGGTGTGTGTGTGTGTGTGTGTGGAGGTGAGGGGAGAGCCATGGGGGCTGAGGAGAATTTGGCAGCTTTTGTTCACCCCTGGCTGAGATGGTGCCTTTTGCCTTGGAAAGGAGGGGAACCAGATCAAGAAGAGATGGCGTTCAGCTTTTGCAAATGCGCCTTTGGGACAATCAAGACCTGGATGATTGAGAATCTCTACAGACATTTAGCTATACAATTTGGAATGAGCTCCCATAGAATGATGTAGGAGTAGGAATGGATTTCCAGGGAAAAAGCTACAGGAACCATTTGCATTACTCAGGTGACCCTGAGGACACAGATAAACCTCTAAGTGGCCTCAACGACCCTAGAAAAGGATGCAAATGACCAGCTCTCTGCACGAGGTATAAATCCTTCCATTCCCCACTATCTGGTCAGAGCTGAAGAAGCTTCTTGGATGAGAAGAGAAGTGTTTTCAAAAGAAAAAAAAAACCAGAAAGTCCAGTTGCCTCTTGAAAAAGCATCAAGCATGGATTGTGCACCAAGATTCCCATGGCGTTGTCTGGCAACCATAAAGTACAAGAAGGTCCCAACTTAACAACGGTTGCTTGACAAGTGTTCAAAGTTATGACCGATGTCCTCAGAGTTCTAGGTAGTCCTGGACTTACAAGCCATTTGTTTGCTGATCATTCAAAGTTACAATGGAACTGGAAAAAGTGACTTATGATGTCGCACTTATGACCAGCATTCCCAATGGTCACGTGATCAAAATCCGGACACTTGGACACTGGCGCCTATTTATGAAGGTAGCAATGTCCTGAGGTCATGTGATCTCCTTTTGCGACCTTCTGACCAGCAAAGTCAATGGGGATTCCCTTAACAACCAGGTTACTAACTTCCCAACTGCATTTAAGATGATGCCCACCTAATACAGATTAACAGAATAATGGTGGCGCAGTGGTTAGAGTGCAGTACTGCAGGCTACTTCTGCTGACTGCCAGCTGACTGCAATTTGGCAGTTGGAATCTCACCAGGCTCAAGGTTGACTCAGCTTTCCATCCTTCTGAAGTGGGTAAAACGAGGACCCAGATTATTGGGGCTAATAGGTTGACTCCATAAACCGTTTAGAGAGGGCTGCAAAGCACTGGGAAGTGTATAAGTCTAAGTGCTATTACTATAACAGAGTTGGAAGGGACCTTAGAGGTCTTCTAATCCAATGTAAGGGTAGACCATAGGTGCATCCATGACTCTAAAATCTCCGTAGTTTCTGCTTTGTCAACCTACAGTTGCCTAATTCAGCTGAGATCAACCTGGAAGACCTTCCATATATGCAAGTAACACATTTATGAATGTGGGTTTAGAATAGAATAGAATAGAATAGAATAGAATAACAGAGTTGGAAGGGACCTTGGAGGTCTTCTAGTCCAACCCCCTGCTTAGGCAGGAAACCTTACACCACTTCAGACAAATGGTTATCCAACATCTTTTTAAAAACTTGGAGTGTTTGAGCATTCACAAGTTCTGGAGGCAAGTTGTTCTACTGATTAATTGTTCTAACCGTTAGGAAAGTTCTCCTTAATTCTAAGTTGCTTCTCTCCTTGATTAGTTTCCATCCGTTGCTTCTTGCTCTGCCTTCAGGTGCTTTGGAGAATAGCTCGACTCCCTCTTCTTTGGGGCAGCCCCTGAGATATCGGAACGCTGCTATCATGTCTCCCCTAGTCCTTCTTTTCATTAGACTAGAGATACCCAGTTCCTGCAACCATTCTTCATATGTTTTATCCTCCAGTTCCTCCCTAATCATCTTTATTGCTCTTCTCTGCACTCTTTCTAGAGTCTCAATATCTTATTTATATTATGGTGACCAAAACTGGATGCAGTATTCCAAGTGTGACCTTTCCAAGGCATTATAAAGTAATATTAACACCACGTAATCTTGATTCTATCCCTCTGATTATGCAGCCTAGAACTATGTTGGCTGTTTTGGCAGCTGCTGCACACGGCTGGCTCCTATTTGGTTTATAGGTACGTATAACTTATCTGATGCCCAACTGGTAGTGACAGGGTGAAAGAAAGTCTGTATCAATTGAATCCATAACGACAAGGTAGTAGGGGATCTACAATATGGCGGCACATTTTGGGAGCCCGGGAGAACTTTTTCTGACTGACCAATTTTTATTAAAGAGCGGAAGCTCACCTGAAAAATACAATTTGTTGGTTTTTTCTTTTTTTTAAATAACATTTGTTCGTCGGGAAAGTCAGTCCCTGATCCTTTCTGACTTATAACTATAAAACTAATTACTTGTAATTAATAAGGTTAATACATTTACAAAATGTATTTGTCCCTGTATACAACATAAAACCGTTGCGTCTTTTTCCCACACAGCCACTCTCATACTGAAGCCCACAAACAGGTGAGAGACACAAGCCTTCTTTTCCTTCCTTCCAGCAGGAAGAGGAAACTCCATGCAAACATTGAAAGAATCACTGAAATAGGGCTGGAAGGATGTCAGAAGTCTAGTCCAACTCCATGCTCAAGGCAGGCGCCTTAAACCATCCCAGTCAATTGGTTGTCCAGTCTATTTTTCAAAACCTCCTGTGATGGAGCATCCACGACCCCAGGAGGGCAAACTATTCCACTGATGAATTGTTCTCACTGTCAGAAAAATTCTCTTTACTTCTAGGTTAGATCTCTCTTTGACAAGCTTCCACCCATTACTTCTTCTTCTGCCCTCTGGTGCTTTGGAGCATGAGCCAATCCCCTCTTCTTTGTCACAGCCCCTCAAGTACTGAAAGAAAACTATTATGAGCCATGGTGGCACAATGGTTAGAGTTAGTGGTGGGATTCAATTTTTTTTTACTACCGGTTCTGTAGGCATGGCTTGGTGGGCATGGCGTGACTTGCTGGGCGTGGCTTGGTGGGCGTGGCAGGAGAAGGATACTGTAAAATCTCCACTCCCTCCCCATCCCACTCGCCTGCTTTCCAGCTCCGTTCTCCTGTGCAGGGCAACCAAAGAAGATCCAGCCAATCAGCTGGGATTCGGGAGGCGGAGAATAGATGGGGGCGGGGCCAGACAGAGGTAGGATTTGCTGGTTCTGCGAACTACTCAAAATGTCCGCTACAGGTTCTGCAGGACGGGTCCGAATCTGCTGAATAGCCACCTCTGTTTACAGTGCAGTACTCCAGGCTAATTCTACTGCCTGCCAGCTGCCTGCAATTTGGCAGATCGAATCTCACCAGGCTCAAGGTTGACTCAATTTTCCATCCTTCCAAGGTGGGTGAAATGAGGACCCAAATCAGGGGTGGGCTTCAAACATTTTGAGCAATGGGTTCTCAGCCCGGTTGCTGGATGGGTGTGGCCATGGTGGGCGTGGCTTAGTCGGCTTCCTGCACCATGGCAGGAGAGGGATTTTTCCTTGAGCCTCTGGGAGGGTGAAAACAGCCTCCCCGGGCTCCGGAGGTTATCTGGAGGCCAGAAACAAGCCCGTTTCCAGCGTTCTGGAACTTCCAGGAGGCCTGTTTTCCACCCTCCCCAAGCCTCTGTGTATGCCCTGTACTTACCTGCATCCAAAACGGGCCATGTGGGGACACCTGGGAGGGGAGGGGAGGGATGGGGTGGGCGTGGCCAGCCAGGAGTGGGATTTGGGGGTTCTCTGAACTGTGCAGAATCTTAGCTAGGGGCTCTTCTGAACCCTTGCGAACCCCCCCTGACCCAAATTCTTGGGGGCAACTATGCTGACCCTTAGAGAGGGCTGTGAAGCCCTGTGAAGCTTTTGAAGTGCTCTTGCTATCATATCACTGCTAGTTCTTCTCTTCGTTAGCCTATGTCCCTAGGTCCTTCAACTGTTCGTCATACGATTTAGCCTCCAGAACCTTTATCATTTTTGTTGCTCTTCTCTGCACACTTTCCAGGGTCTCAACCATCTTTTTTTTTGCATTGTGATGACCAGAATTGGACACCGTATATTCCAAGGGTGGTTTCACCAGTATGGTGTAAAACGGTAGAGTCACTTCTTGTTCTCTTGATGTTCTCTCTCTCTCTGTTGATGCAGCCTAAGATTGCATTGGTCTTTCTGGCAGCTGCAGCACACTGTTGGCTCATATTTAAGTGGTGGTAGAGTAGGATCCCTTCATGGGTCACTGCCTTGTCATGGCGAAGGGGCTTACATAGCTCAATGAAGCTATGCCGTGTAGGGCCACCCAAGATGGACAGGTCATAGTCGAGAGATTTGACAAAATGCGATCCACTGGAGAAGGAAATGGCAAACCAATCCAGTATCTTTGCCATGAAAACCCCAAGGACACTACCAAAAGGCAAAACCTGGGCTCCAAAATCACCACAGATGGGGACTACAGCCAAGAAACTAAAAGATGCTTGCTCCTGGGGAGGAAAGCTATGGCAAACTTAGACAGCATACTAAAAAAGTAGAGACATCACTCTGTCAACAAAGGTGTGGATAGTCAAGGCTATGGTTTTCCCAGTTGCAATGTATGGCTGCAAAAATTGGACCATCAGGGAGGCTAAGCACCAATGAATTGAGGCCTTTGAAGTCTGGTGCTGGAGAAAACTCCTGCATGCCCCTTGGACTGCAAGGCGATCAAACTGGTCAGTCCTAGTGAAGAACAACCCTGGCTGCTCTTGAGAATCTGAATTCTTTTATTGGCCAACTGAGACTGGACACACAAGGAATTTGTCTTTGGTGCAAATACTCTCAGTATACTTAAAAGAAAAGATACATTCATCAAGAGTCAAGAATCATAAGGTACAACACTTAAAGATAGTCATAGGGTACAATAAGCAATCAAATCATGCTAGGAAACAGTCAGTATAAATCATAAGGATACAAGTGACAAGGTTACAGTCATACAGTCACAAGTGGGAGGGGAAAGAGTGATGAGAGGATTAATAGTAATAGTAATGCAGACTTAGTAAATAGTTAGACAGTGTTAGGGGAATTATTTGTTTAGCAGAGTGATGGCATTTGGGTAAAGAAAACTATCCTTGGGTCTGGTTGTTCTGGTGTGCAGTGCTCTATGGTGTCATTTTGAGGGTAGGAGTGGAAACAGTTTATGTCCAGGATTTGAGGGATCTGTAAATATTTTCACAGTCCTGCTTTTGACTCATGCAGTATACAGGTCCTCAATTTTTATTTTTTTATTTTTATTTGGTTTGTCAATTGCTTACAAGATAATAGGTATAAGTAAAAACATAGTTATGAATACATGGATACATATAAAAAATTAAAAAGTAAAAGAAACAATAGGACAGGGATAGTAGGCATGTTGGTGCACTTATGCACGCCCCCTACAGACCTCTTAGGAAAGGGGTGAGGTCAATAGTAGACAGTCTAAGGTTAAAGTTTTTGAGGTTGGGGAAGAAACCACAGAGTCAGGTAGAGTATTCCAGACATTGACCACTCTGTTGCTGAAGTCCTATTTCCTGCAATCAAGTTTGGTGCGATTAATGTTGAGTTTGTATCTATTGTTTGCTCTAGTGTTGTTATGGTTAAAGCTGAAGTATTCATTGACAGGTGGGACATTGCAATGTATGATCTTACTATATTTAGATCGGACTGAAGGTAGCATAGTTGTAGGTTTTCTAGGTCTAGAATTTCAAGTCTGGTGGCATAAAGTATTCTGCAACGAGTAGAAGAACTCTTCTTGTGAAATATTTCTGGACTTTCTCAACTGTATTAATATCAGATACGTAATGTGGGTTCTAGACTGATGAGCTGTATTCAAGTATTGGTCTAGCAAATGTTTTGTATGCACCAGTTAGTAGTGTAGTATTACCAGAGAAAAAGCTACGTAAGATTAGGTTAACAACTCTTAACACCTTTTTGGCTATGTAGTTACAGTGGACTCTAGCATTTAGATAATTAGAGATGAGTACTCCAAGATCCTTGACAGAGTTTGGATCATCAACAAGGTCTTGACTATTCAGCCTATGTTTTATTTTCTGATTTTTTTTTTGCCAATATGGAAGACAGAGCATTTATTTGTTGAGGGGAGGGGAGCTGCCTTACTACTTACCTTTGGACAGCTGTAGCCAGGCCTTACACACCCCAACACCTGACTTGCTGGCCCATTTCTTCTGAAGCCGGCAAGGCTGGCAAGCTTTTCCTGCAGGCCTCTGTAGCTGATAACAAAGCTCTGGATCGATCCAAAGCTGCCATTTGTTTGACCATTCTGATACGTAGTCGAGGTCTTTTTGAAGGGTAGCAGTATTGTCTGTGGGGTTGAATAGCTTTACATCATCAGCGAAGAGAACACAGTTGGTCTTAATATGATCACAGAGGTCATTTATGTAGAGTATGAAAAGAGTTGGTCCTAGAACACTGCCTTGGGGGACACCACTGTTGAGAGGTACAGAATTTGATAGGATGCTCCCAATTTTGACCATTTTTTGTCTGTTTGAGAGGAATGCTTCTATCCAGTTATGCAGGTTTCCAGAGACATCATAAGAGTTTAGTTTTAGGAGTAGTTTGTCATATACCACTGAATCAAAGGCTTTACAGAAGTCTATGTAGATTGTGTTCTGTCCTGAATTTGCATACTCGAAATCCCTGCGCCTTGATTGGCTAAGGCGCGGGGATTTCTGATTGGCCAGGCGAGCCGCGCTGATTGGCCCGATTGAAGTCTCCCGCGATTGGCTCACTCCAAGAGCGGGAGACTTGAATTGCTGCCATTGGCCGCGGCCGCCGCAGCGAAAAGGATAAAAGCCGCGGGCTTTTTCCTTTTCGCTGGTTCGGTTCACAACTGTTTAATAAAGAGCTTGAATGACAGTCACCGACTCTGAGCGTCTTTTTGCGGACACGACACTGGCGACGAGGATGGGATCCCGACCCTGAACCGAACCCCGTGTCCAACAAGAGCCAGTTCCAGCGCAGAGATGGCGAAGATCGCACCGCCCTCCCCCTTCAACCCCGCCACCGAGGACTGGGAATCGTACTCAGACCGGTTCCGTATGTACCTTGAATGCGCCGGAATGAAGGACGCCCCGGGCCCGCTAAAACGCGCCGTCTTCTTTACTCACTGCGGACCAGAGGTCTTCCAGATGGCCAAAGCATTGGCCAAGCCGGCAGACGCAACTGCCATGGACTGGGACGTCCTCGAACCTATACTGCGGCGCCATTACGCCCCCGAGGTCCCCATCCTGATACGGCGCAACGAGTTTTACCGCCGAAATCAGAAACCAGATGAAAAATTGAGCGACTTCGTCGCCGAGCTGCGGCACCTAGGAGGACTCTGCGAGTTTGAAGGTCTGAACAGCCTCATAAGAGACCGATTCGTACTCGGCCTATGGGACCCTACACTCCAGAGCCGGCTTATGGCCAAGGGCGACATCAGCCTAGCAGATGCCCTCACTGCAGCCGCAGCCGCAGCCGCAGAAGCAACCCGCACGTCTGCTGACAGCATGCGAAGATCTGACGCGAAGGGCGGAAACAACAACCCGGCAAGGTCGGCCGACCCTAGAAGCGAATCAACCGCACACTACGGAGAATTCCAGTCAACCTCCAGCACGTCGGAAGACGAGCAGGACATACATCGCGTGCAGACGGGACGCGGCGACCAACGGAATCGAAGAGGTCGTAGGTCGAGGACCAACTGTGCCGGGTGCGGCGGCAACCACCCCAGGTCAGAATGCCGATTTTTTGACTCTATCTGTAGGCATTGTGAACGACGGGGTCACATCGCTCGAGTTTGCCGCCAAAAGAAGACCCGCAGCCCGCCCAAATGGGAACAACACGACCGGAAGAAGGAAAGCCCCCCGCCCAGGACCAGAGAGCACCAACCGGATGGTCGGTGGGACCGTGCCCAACGATCTTCAAGGGGCGGCGACGGTCGGCGAAAGGAAGAGACTCACCAGACGGTGACCATCGGCCACGCCATCTCCGACGGCGCCAGAAAGGTACACGTAGAAGTCCATATTGAAGGCCAACCATGCAAGATGGAAGTGGACTCCGGGTCCTACCTCTCCATGATTGCATGGCGCGAGATTAAATGGCTAGTGCCCACCCTCCATAAGAGGAACATTCATGCCCAGAAAATCATTATAAAAGACTACCAAGGGAATCGCGTCCCGGTAGTGGGCACCAAGAGCTTTAATGAAACCTACAAGGGCCGCACCGAACAACTGCCACTCACTATCGTCGATCGCGACCGCCCAAGCCTACTGGGTTTACAATGGTTCACCCCGCTTGACATCGCGCTGACAGGAGTCAACCACGTCGCCGACGACGGTTGGGAACAGCGGCTAGCCCAGGAGTTCCGGGAGGTCTTCGATGGAAGCTTGGGCAAGTACCAGGGGCCCCTTATCTCATTTGACCTAGACCCAAGGGTTCCCCCCAAGCGGCTAAAACCTAGGAGGGTACCATTCGCCCTGAAGCCTAAAATTGACGAGCAGATCGACAAGCTCGTCAAACAGGGGGTGTTGCAGCCGATAGACCATGCCCGATGGGAGACCCCTATAGTGACCCCAGTCAAGCCAGACGGGTCCGTGAGAATTTGCGGGGACTATAAGGCCACCCTAAATGGCGCATTGCAACAAAGCGCCTACCCAGTCCCAATCGTGCAACATCTGCTGCACTCACTGGGAGGGGGCAAGGTCTTTGCCAAGCTCGATCTCGCCCAGGCATATCAGCAGTTGCCAGTAGATGAGAAAACGGCAGAAGCCCAGACCATCGTGACCCATCGGGGGGCCTTCAAGTGTAACCGACTCCAATTCGGAGTCAGCGTGGCACCAGGCATCTTTCAGAGCCTGATGGAATGTTTGCTACAGGGCATCAAGGGGGTGGTGCCCTATTTTGATGACGTATTAGTGGCGGCGCCAAACGAAGCCGAATTAGAAAACCGACTCAGACAGGTCTTAACAAAATTTAAAGTGACGGGACTTAAAGTTAAACGAGAAAAATGCCAACTATGCACAGAGCAAGTGGAATTCTTGGGCTACCTTCTAGACCGGCATGGCATTCACCCTACAATTAAAAAAGTGAAAGCCATCAAAGAAGCACCCACCCCAAAGTCTAAAACGGAACTACAAGCGTTCTTAGGGTTGCTGAATTTTTATAACGTTTTCGTACCTCAAAAGGCTACGGCGGCGGAGCCTTTACATAGACTCCTGGATAAGGCGGCAACCTGGACATGGGGGAGACGAGAGCAAGCCGCCTTTCAAAAAACCAAAGACCTCCTCACCTCCGACGCCGTCCTGATTCAATTCAGCGAAACCTTGCCCTTCGTTGTCACTTGCGACGCATCACCTTTCGGCGTCGGCGCTGTCCTCAGCCATACCCTCCCCGACAAAAGAGAAGCACCCATCGCTTTTTTCTCCAGGACTCTGACTAAACCGGAGCGGAACTATAGCCAGCTGGACAAAGAAGCTTTGGCTATAGTTGCCGCCGTTAAGCGATTCCACGAATACCTGTATGGCCGCCCGTTCACCATTGTGACAGATCATAAGCCATTGCTGGGCATCCTCGCTGGAAACCGAGCCACCCTGAACATTTTATCACCCCGGATGACAAGGTGGTCCGAGTTCCTGGCAGCCTACAGCTATGAACTGTTACACAAGCCAGGTAAGAAAATTTCGCACGCGGACGCCTTAAGCCGTTCGCCTTTACCAGACTCTGATCCTGACCCAGCACCAACGACAAACACCCTTAGCATCGAGAACCTACCCATTACCGCGTCGGACATTGCCAGGGAAACTATTAAGGATAGGCGTCTGGCGCGAATCCTACACTGGCTAGAAAAAGGTTGGCCTGAAAGGGACAATGACGAATCCATTAAAACATTCAGAAACCGCCAGACTGAACTCTCACTGCTTAAAGGATGTATTTTGTGGGGTGACAGGGTGGTCATCCCGGACAGATTGCAAGGGAGGGTCTTAGAGATGCTACATGAAGGTCATCCTGGCATCGTCAGGACTAAAGCCCTGGCCAGGAGTTACGCTTGGTGGCCAGGGATGGACAAACAGATAGAGGCATGGGTCGCCAAATGCCAACGTTGCCAGGAGACCAGACCCAGCCCACCCGCAGCACCCATCCGGGACTGGGAAACACCAAGGGGGCCCTGGTCCAGAATCCATTTAGACTTTGCGGGTCCAACGAATGGGCATACTTTTCTGATCACAGTTGACGCTTACTCCAATTGGTTGGAGGTAAGCGACATGAAATCCACTACCACGGAGGCCGTCATCAAAGAACTGTGTAAACTGTTTTCCACGCACGGCCTCCCAGACGTCGTCGTCTCAGACAACGGGCCCCAGTTTACTTCCCTCGATTTTGAGAGGTTCTTGGCGGAGAGGGGCATCCGCCACGCATTAACAGCACCGGCGCATCCGGCGGCGAACGGTAGGGCGGAACGGATGGTACAGTTTACGAAAAAAACCCTCCGGAAGATGGACCACGGGGAGATCAGCGACAAAATCAATAAACTCCTCTTCATACAACCCGGAGCGGCCACCAGACTCCAGTTCCAAATACCGGACATTTGCCCCCGGTGACTTAGTTTACGCGAAAAACCTGACAGGGGACCCCCTATGGATCCCAGCCGTCATCACTCAAATCACAGGTCCACGGTCGTACCGGCTCCAAACCACCGATGGGCGAGCCTGGAAACAACACATCGACCAGCTCAGGTCGCGAACGGCAACAGACCTCAACCCCCAAGACACGAACCAAGGGGGGAGGGAATACCCGAATAAACAAGCGCAGGAAAAAATAATCCAAAAGTACTCACCGGAACGCAGCCATCGCGAGTCCCCACCGGAGAAGAACCACCTGGCCAGCTCAACTGACTCGGAGAAACCAAGCGGGAGCGGCGAAACCCGTAGCTCAACCGACCCGGTAGGCCCAGGCGGGAGCCACGGAGAACGAACCGGCCCAATCATCCAGCCGGTTCACACAGAAGGAGGAGCAGCCAAAATGATGACCGCTCCGGCCGAGATCCAGCTTGCAACTGAGTTGCGCAAGTCAACTAGGGCTAGACGGAGCCCCGCCTACCTGCGTGACTACGCAACGTGATGGACTATACCAAGAGGGGAGGGGTGTTCTGTCCTGAATTTGCATACTCGAAATCCCCGCGCCTTGATTGGCTAAGGCGCGGGGATTTCTGATTGGCCAGGCGAGCCGCGCTGATTGGCCCGATTGAAGTCTCCCGCGATTGGCTCACTCCAAGAGCGGGAGACTTGAATCGCTGCCATTGGCCGCGGCCGCCGCAGCGAAAAGGATAAAAGCCGCGGGCTTTTTCCTTTTCGCTGGTTCGGTTCACAACTGTTTAATAAAGAGCTTGAATGACAGTCACCGACTCTGAGCGTCTTTTTGCGGACACGACAGATTGCGTCTATTGCTTTGCTCTGATCAAGTTGTGTAGTCCATATGTTTTTGCAATGTAAGTTGGAAGGCAGGTTGGCAGGAATTGTTTTTTATGCAGTCCCAATTTGCCTCTGAAGTCTGTGTCTGTCTTCTTGGGTTGCAGAACCTTCAGGCCAGATCCTGAAGATGAAACTCAAATACTTTGGCCACCTGATGAGAAGGAAGGACTCCCTGGAGAAGAGACCTAATGCTGGGAACAATTTAGGGCAAAAGAAGAAGAAGGGGACAGCAGATAATGAGGTGGCTGGATGGAGTCACTGAAGTAGTCAGTGTGAGCTTAAATGGACTCTGGGGGATGGTAGAGAACAGGAAGGCCTGGAGGAACGTTATCCATGGGGTTGCGATGGGTCGGACGCAACTTTGCAATGAACAACATTAGGATACTCAGATCTCTCTCACAGCTACTAACGTTGAAGTCAGGTACCACTTATTCTATACACAAGGCATTTGGATTTTCCTGCCTAAGTGTGGCACCATATTTATCTCACCACCAAACTGTGTTTTGTTGGATAGGGTCCAATGCTGAAGTCTGTGCAGATTAACAAAGAGTCAGAGGTCTCTTTGGGCCGTGGGATGTAAAAAAAAAAAAGAAAAGAAAAACAAGTTGGCAGCCACGACGTCATGCTTTAAACTTTATCCCATGCTTCACTTTGCAGCTGCCTTCCTTAAGAATGGAAAATCTGGTCCCAATTGTAGCCATAAATCAAGGACTGCCGGGAATGAAAGAACTGCTGCCTTCTTTCTGGCTAGTGACATTTGTTGGTAGTGGATGAAAATCAAGTTAGGAGATTTCTAGTCCTGTATGTTACACAACAGTGATTGGTCTCATTCATGACAATGACGAATCCGCATACAGGCAGGAGCTTGTACAACTTGCCTCGTGGTGTAATCGGAACAATCTGGAACTGAACACACTCAAAACCATAGAAATGGTGATAGACTTTAGAGGAAACCCTCTCATATTACCACCTCTTAACAATATTAGACAACACAGTATCAACAGTAGAGACCTTCAAATTTCTAGGTTCTACTATATCACATGACCTAAAATGGACACCTAACATTAAAAATGTACAACAAAGAATGTTATTTCTGCGTCAACTCAGAAAGCTCAAACTGTCCAAGGAGCTGCTGATCCAGTTCTACAGAGGAATTACTTAGTCTGTCATCTGCACCTCTATAACTGTCTGGCTTGGCTCTGCAACCAAACAAGACACAGACTTCAAGATTATAAGAACTGCAGAAAAAACAATTGCTACCAACCTGCCTTCCATCGAGGACCTGTATACTGCACAAGTCAAAAAGAGGGCTGTGAAAATATCTACAGACCCCTCACATCCCGGACATAAACTGTTTCAACTCCTACCATCAAAATGACGCTATAGAGCACTGCACATCAGAACAACTTAAACACAAGGACAGTTTTTCCTTGAACACCATCACTCTGCTAAACAAATAATTCCCTCAACACTGTCCAACTATTTACAAAGTCTGCACTACTATTACTGTTAATCTTCTCATCACTCCTTCTCGCCCATCCCCTCCCACTTGTGACTGTATGATTATAACTTTGTCGCTTTTATTCTTACGATTTATATTGATTGTTTCTAAATATGATTTGATTGCTTATTGTACCCTATGACTATCATTAAGTGTTGTACCTGATGATTCTTGACTCTTGATGAATGTCTCTTTTCTTTTCTGTAAAGAGACAAATTTGCACCAAGACAAATTCCTTGTGTGTCCAATCACACTTGACCAATAAAAGAATTCTAATTCTAATTCTATCAAGAAAGAAATCCTGTTTGTGAGTTTCGTGCCTGTGGCAAGATACTGATTGGCAGCCAGGAAGCAAACATGATGCCAGGACCATTTTCTGCCAGTTTAGAACAGCTGTTTCAACTTTTCTTGAATAATATTATAACCCTCCAAGTTTGTTATAATAAAGAATCCTAAGAGTGGGTTGATTATCCCTTTCTCTTGTAAACTAATGCTCTGGGTTCACATAGCTCACTAGCTTAAATGAAAGCAGCAGTGCGACAAGTGTGCAGCACACTGTATTGTGCAGCCCAGCCACAATCTTAGATGTTGTCATCCCATTAAGCCATGGCATGATTCATTTATTTGGGAACAACCTGCTACATGGACACAGTAATTGTATTGTCTTAACCTGGGAATTTTGAAGAGTTCTCACAATGCATGGGAAAGCCTTGACGGCGCAGGAAAAAAAAGTCAAGTTTCTGTTGTTCTTCTTCTGTTTAATATTACTCTAATTTTATATTATTCATTTAGCTTTTGACAACTGCAATAGATCCTTGGTTGCCGATGGAGAATTAATGTGGGGACCTTTGAATAACTGGGACTATTGTTAGTAGCTGCTCCAGAGATATCAGCTGCCTTCCTGCTTTTCCACTGATTTTCTGGAATGGACTATTTTATTTTTTTGGACGATGAACACAATTAATTTTTTTTAAGTGTCAGTACCAAATCCCCATGTCGGATACCCAGCTGGTACAGTCACAGTTCCGCACAATAAACACAGACCCCAGTTAGCATCTCCTGCTAGACGAGTCCTCGCAGTGCCGTCAGTGACAATTTAACAATCAATTATGCTGATTAGCAATTAGTGAAAGCACTGATGAGGAGCCCTGTTAATTAAGAATGGATTGGCTCCCAAGCAGGGTCCTTGGGAGAACCTGACTCTGCCAAAAGAGGAAGCCACCGGAGAAATATTTTTGGATCAACATTAGATGCCTTCAGCCAAAGCTGCTTGGATTCGAAAACCTGGTGAGTCACCTGTGAATGCAGGTTGAAATGGGCTGTTCACATCACCATGAGTAGAATACAGAACCATTTTAGACAAATGGCTGTCCAGTCTCTTCTTAAAAACCTCCAATGATGCAACATCCACAACTTCTGGAGCTAAGCTGTTCCAATGTTTAGTTGTTCTCACTAAGTTTTAGGTTGGATCTCTCCTGGATTAGTTTCCATCCACTATTTCTTGTCTTGCCTTCTGGTGGTTTGGAGAAAAAGTTGATTCTCTCTTGTCAAGAACAATCTCAATAGAATGGAATGGAATGGTATGAAATGGAATAGAATAGGATAAGATAGGATGGAATGGAATAGAATAGAATAGAATAGAATAGAATAGGATAAGATAGGATGGAATGGAATAGAATAGAATAGAATAGGATAAGATAGGATGGAATGGAATAGAATAGAATAGAATAGAATAGAATAGAATAGAATAGAATAGAATAGAATAGTTGGAAGGGACCTTGGAGGCCTTCTAGTCCAACCCCTTGCTTGGGCAGGAAAACCTATAGCATTTCAGACAAATAGTTGTCCAATCTCTTCTTAAAAACTTCCAGTGTTGGATAATGTACAGCTTCTGGAGGCAAGTTGTTCCACTGGTTAATTGTTCTAACTGTCAGGAAATTCCTCCTGAGTTCTAGATTGTTTCTCTCCTTGATTCGTTTCTATCCTTTGCATCTTGTCTTACCCTCAGGGGCTTTGGAGAATAGCTCGACTCCCTCTTCTTTGGGGCAGCCCCTGAGATATCCGAACAGTGCCATCCTGTCACCCCTTTCACTTCTTTTCATCAAACGAGACATTCCCAATTCCAGCAACCCTTCTTCCTATGGTTTAGCCTCCAGCTCCCTTAATCCTCTTTGTTGCTCTTCTTTGCACTCTTTCCAGAGTCTCAACATCTCTTTTTACATTGTGGTGACCAAAACTGGATGCCATATCTTAGATATCAGAACACGACTATCAGATCACCCCTAGTCCTTCTTCTCATTAAACTAGACCTATTCAATTGCTGCAACTGTTCTTTATATGTTTTAGCCTTCAGATCCCTCCTAATAATAAAATATAAAATAAATAAAATAATAAAATGAGATGATGTCAAGAGTGTTTTCTGTTCTCTCCAGAAGGAATTTTTTGGTTGATATGTGGGTTGTAAAACTTGTATCAAAGCCACTCAGAAAAGCAATATTTCTCTTGAACATTAATTGAAAGGTGAGCCAAGAAAGCAAACAAATGGCTTTTAGAAGAAGAAATAGCAATAGGAACCCATACTAAATTTATATCACACCCCCTAATGAAAATAAATCAGAATTCTTATTCACACAAATGACTAAACTCATTTTTTTGGGGGGGGGGATGGGGGTTGCCACAAAATGTTGAATGTCTGTGGAAATTCTCAGTCATCTAGGTCAGGATTTATATTCCTTGCAGATTCTTCCATTCCCCACCATCTAGTCAAAGTGAAAAAGCTTCTTGGATGAGAAGTGAAACATCTTCAAAGAAAAACCAGAAAGTCCAGTTGTCTCTTGAAAAAGTACCATTGGGATACAAAATGTTGAGAATCTGGAAAGAGTTCAGAGAAGAGCAACAAAGATAATTAGGAGACTAAAACATATGAAGAATTGTTGCAGAAACTGGGCATGTCTAATTTAATGAGAAGAAGGACCAGGGGTGACATGATAGCAGTCTTCCAGTATCTACTATAAAGGGTTGTCACAAGGAAAGGATCAACCTGTTTTCTTAATCTTTCTCCTGGCCCAGCATGGCCTCTTCTTTAGAGTGGTTTCTTAACCCCAGCAACTCTTAAGATGTGTAGACTTCAACTCCCAGATTTTCCCAGCCAACAAAATGCTACCTGGGGAATTCTGGGAGTTGAAGTCCATACATAAAATGCTGCCCAGGGGATTCTGGGAGTTGAAGTCCATACATAAAATGCTGCCTGGGGAATTCTGGGAGTTGAAGTCCACATGTAAAATGCTGGCTGGGGAATTCTGGGAGTTGAAGTTCACACATACAATATTGTCTGTAGAACTCTGGGAGTTAAAGTCGACACATAAAATGCAGGGCTGGGGAATTCTGGGAATTTTAGTCCACACATAAAATACTGTCTGTGGAATTCTGGGAATTGAAGTCCACGCATAAAATGCTGACTGGGGATTCTGGGAGTTGAAGTCCACACATATTAAAGTTGCTGGGGTGGAGAAACCCTGTCTCGAGGCCCATTACCTTCTCCTGGGTGGTACCCCTTTGCACAGCCAGACAGATGCTCCTGTATCTGGAGAACATCATTCTGTCTCCTCCGGTCTTGCTGTTTCTCAGGCCATCATGAGATTTGATACCTCCATACATAAATCACTGAGCTGGGATTAAGGGATTTTAGACAGAAGTTCTGAAGCAGACAAAGTGCTTGCTGGACTTGGACAGAAGCACAAGCCTCTTCTGCCTGGCAGGGGACCAATTTATCTTGGCAAAAGTTATCATAAGTGAACAGTTGGCGGGGTTTTTTGTCCAGTCCCAGCATAGACTTTGTAGGCCAATGATGCTGGGAAATAAGGAAAAGAAGAAACTCAAACTATCTAAAATGTTAGTAAAATATTACCAGGGACTAATACTTAGGAGGAACAGGGAAGCCTCACACCGTCCCAGTAGAAGACAATGGCAAGCCACTCCTGCATTGTCATCAAGAAAAAAATTGCCCAGATGTGTCCATGAAATCACTAGGAGTTCAGCTTGGCTCCCAAGAGATTTTCGCTTTATTTTGAAGGGGAATAAAGATGATAATGGGGTTTTGTGACTTGCCTGCACTTCTGTGCAGCTGCAAAAAAGCAACTAGTGTTCTCTCCATTCTGGGGTCCCTGATAAACTCACTTTAAGCAAAACAGATTGAGATCTCTTGGTTGCATTCACCACAATATGTGAAACCTGGTTGAACTGTAACTGAACCTTCATGATTGTTGTTAAGCAGGTCAACCCAGGACGGATCATTAACAATGATCTTTGTGCCACCAGGAAACAAACGCGATAGTCATCAACCCAATGTGGTAGTTGTTGTGTATGTACCATAGTTAATAAAGTATGAGCTTGAGGTAAAGTGCAGGGTTCTGGTCCTGCACTTCTGATTGGCTGTTAGGTGGCCAGATCGGATTGGTTAGTTCTGAGGAATCCGATTGGCCCTTAACAGAGGATTCTTATTGGTTTAAAGAGCTAGCGTTCATAGCTCGTTATTGGACAATTCTTACAAGGGTTGCCTATATAAGGCAGAATTCACTGTTGTTGTTTTGAGAAGTCACTATGCTAATAAAGAGCTGAAAGTCACTATTCAGAGGCTGTCTCCATTTACTCTGACCCATGTCCAAGTACCTAACAGTGGTCGTAAACCAAACACCACTGCCCTTAAGCAGTGGTGGGATTCACATTTTTTTACTGCCGGTTCTGTGGCTTGGTGGGCGTGGTGTGGTGTGGCTTGGTGAGAGTGGCAGGGGAAGGATACTGCAAAATCTCCATTCTGTCTCCACCCCACTAACCTGCTTTCCAGCTCCGTTCTCCTGTGCAGGGCAACCAAAGAAGACCCAGCCAATCAGCTGGGACTCGGGAGGCGGAGAATAAATGGGGGCGGGGCCAGTCAGAGGTGGGATTTGCTGGTTCTCCGAACTACTCAAAATTTCTGCTACCAGTTCTCCAGAACCAGTCAGAACCTGCTGAATCCCACCTCTGGGACTCATGGTCTGCTATGGGGGTGCTTTTTTGCCGGAAACTGGTAGCGAACAGCAGTTTCTGGCAAAACCATCAAAATTGCAGTGATGTAACTGCGACGGTGGAACATTGCAAGCTTCTTTGTGTTTGCAGGGAAGGGATAGGAGAAGAAAGTAGGGAGAGTTAGCAATCTAGGAGAGTGTGCAATTTAATGGAGCCTAAGGGAGAATGAAGAGAACCCTCTTTCCATTTCTAGGGGGTGCCCCATTTCTACATGGTAGCTGGGATCATTATGTTGGAAGAAATATCCATCTGTGTTCAGTTCCAAGTGGGGAGAAAGACACTGGAAACATGGAGGGTGATTGGAAAGATGGTTTATTGATGGACAGGACCACATGTGTTTTAGGTCCTAGGCAGCTGAACACATGGGGTTCAGGGAGAGAGAGTGGTATCTATAACCTCTCTTGGGCCTTGAGCTTCCTGTTCCTGTGCAAGAAATGTATTCTATTAGTTGTCAGACTCCCAGGGGTCATAGCTAACTTTTGGGTTGTCTGAATTAAGTTTGGTTGAACCTTGCTGGATGATGTAATGTGTCCCCTGGTGATTTCACAATGCAGTGAGCCCTGCTGTTGGATGGATAAAGGGCTAATCCTATTATGTCCTAAGGGTCACGTCTAATCCATAAATAATTACTGCATCAACCAGCTGAGCTTGGCTACAAATTCAAGCATCTTCTGGGACAGTGATTTTCAAACCTGACAATTTTAAGAGATGCACAGTTAGTCCTTGATTTACCATCATTCATTTAGTGACTGTCCAAAAGTTATCACAGCATTGAAGAAAATGACTTATGGCCAGTTTTTACATGTTGGATTGCTGCAGCATCCCCCTGGTCACAGAATCAAAATTCAGATGCTTGGCAACGGGTTTGTATTTATGACAGTTGCAGTGCCCCAGGATCCCCTTTTGTGACTGTCTGACAAGTGGAATCAACAGGGAAGTCAGAGTCACTTAACAACCGTGTTACTAACTTAACTTCTGCAGTGATTCACTTAACAACTGGGGCAAGAAAGGTCATAAAATGGGGGGAAATTTACACCTGTCTTGCTTAGGAACAGAAATTCTGGGCTCAAGTGTGATTGTAAGTCAAGGACTACCTATAGCACTTATATACCAGTTCACAGTGCTTTATAGGCGGTTTACAGAGTCAGCCTATTTCCCACAACAATCTGGGTCCTCATTTTACTGATCTCAGAAGGATGGAAGGCTGAGTCACCCTTGAGCCAGTCAGGATCGAACTGCTGGCAGTTGGCAGAATTAGCCTGCAATACTGTATTCTAACCACTGCGCTACCATAGCTCAGTGGTTATAGTCTTGAACTCCCAGAATTCCCCAGCCAGAAATCCAGCAATTCCCAGCTCAGCCTGAAGTTGAAGCCCATAACCACTTAAAGTTGCCAAGCTTGAAAAACATTGACGTACTGTATACAATAGGGAGAACGATAAACTAACTCTGATTGGGTTTAGAAACCAAATTAAGCTACGAAAAAATACCCTGAGAAAGGTTGGTGCCAGTAAGATTTGGAAATTTTTTTTTTTTTTAATAAACACATTTTATTAAATTTACAATTAAAAACAAATCAACAACACATACACAAATAGAAAAAGTAGAAAAGAGCAAAGGAACAAGAAAGAGACGCGAAATGAAAAGCGAAAGAAAGAAAGAGAAAGAAGAAAAAGTGAACACTTAAAAACATTCTTTTGGAAATTTTTTGGAATACAACCGTAGGCTGTTACTGGGCCTAATTAAGTGTTGGCTATGGCCAGTGGATGAATTTGGAGTTCCATTTCTATTTCTCAGCTGAAGTTCAGTGCGTGGCCTCTTAGAACAAATAATCCATAAATAATTACTACATCAATTTGGTAGCATAAGCATGACACCAGGAGTCTGATTGTGACCAAACTCAATCCCGAGCATCTGCAAACGCAGTTTTCTATTAATTATTAAATGTAGAGATGGAAAATGGGATATCAATGCCCTTTCGTACTCTAACCTCACAATTGCAATTTTCAGGAGGCAACCGATTTAAGAACAACTATGGCGCTGGTCACAACCTATACTCCATTTTTATTATTTACAATCATTACTTTGATTTTATTTTCAAAAGAGAGACCCTTTAAAGTCCCTTGCAAGCAAGTGTTCCTTCCCAGCTGGATGTGTCAGTGGGTGATATTAGCCCAAATACTTGGCCTTTGTAAAAATAGAAAGAAACCCTTTGCAAAATGTGTGTGAACTTTTTCAGGCCAAAGGCCTTTGAGCAGTAGGCGCAGGGGAGGAAAGATGCCAGACTCAGCACAAAAACTAAATTTGTTTACATGTAATTGGCATCTAGAGAGCCAGTTTGGTGTTTTAGTTCAGGCAACAGGCTAGAAACTGAGAGATGGTGAGCCAAAAGTGCTTTTCCAAGAGGCAACTGGACTTTCTGGTTTTTCCTTGAAGACCTTTCGCTTCGCATCCAAGAAGTTTCTTCAGCTCTGACTGAATGGTGGGGAATGGAATCCAGTCAGAGCTGAAGAAGCTTCTTGAATGAAAAGTGAAACTTCTTCAAAAAATAACCAGAAAGTTCAGCTGCCTCTTGAAAAAGCACCTTTGGGGCAACCATGACCTGGATGACTGAGAATCTCCATAGATATTAGAAGATGGTGAGTTTTAGACTTGCCTTAAACCCAAAGCCAGATGTGCATCCTTAGGCCAGTCACTGTCTCTCAATTCTAAGAAAAAGGGCAGGGCAAACCACTTATAAAAATATCTTGCCAAGAAAATGGGTTCTTGTCCAGGCAGTCATCAGGAATCAACAACCTCACCTCCCGGTCAATCAGCATCTAATTTAAGATGATAAAAATTCAAAGATTTTCAACCGTCTTGTTCTTTTCTTTTAAAATGACAACGAATGAAGGCAGCGGTGGGATTCAAAATATTTTACTACAGGTTCTGTGTGCATGGGTGATGACCTTGGCTTGGTTTGGTGGGCATGGCTTGGTGGGTGGAGCAAGGAAAGGATATTGCAAAATCTCCTTTCCCTCCCCATGCCACTAACCTGCTTTCCAGCTCCGTTCTCCTATGCAGGGCAGCCAAAGAAGACCCAGCCGATCAGCTGGGACTCAATGGGTGGCAGAGAAGAAATGGGTGGGTGGGGAAGTCAGAAGTGGCATTCAGCCAGTTCTCTGAACTTTACCCAAAATTTCCGCTACCGGTTCTCCAGAACTGGTCAGAACCTGCTGAATGAAGGTGAATATAAATGTCCCAGCATAATGTTACAGGATGCAATCTGGATCGGTCACCAGTGCCAGAGCTTTTGGTCTTCTGAGCTTTTGGATTCATACTTTAAAATTATAGTTTTGCAATAGTGGCAAATTATAATTTGGAGGTGTACCTAAAGCTTCAGAGTGGTACCTACCACTCTTCCAACCTCAAGGGCCTTTGTTTATTAGGGACAGATCTCTCCAAATATCTTTACAAACTTGAGGTTTTTAAGAAGAGACTGGCCAGCCATGTGTCCGAAATAATATAGGGTCTCCTGCTGGAGCAAGGGGTTGGAAGGCCTCCAAGATTCTTTCCAACTCTCTTATTCTGTTATTCTTTTCTGTTTTCCGGCTGAATGATCTTGTTCTTCCCAGCATCAGATAACCAACTGAAAATGCAATTTAGAACTCGGAAACAATGGATTTCATGTCATTGTTCCCCACGAATGCCTTCAAGAATCTTGAGTTGGCCCAGAGGGCTCCATAAATGACTTTCCTCCCTTAGTCGTCCACAAGCTGTATGTCACTATAGGTGGTTCTCAACTCACAATCACAACAGAGCATCAAATCTGTGTTGTGAAGCGAGACGATGATTACGTGTGTGTGCTGTCCAGACAGTATATAGTTAATTGGGAATTGGGATAGTTAGTTAGGAATTGGGAGCTGTCCCCTTAAGGGGATGCCTCATGGTAAATGTAGTTAAAGCATCATGGGAAATGTAGTTCATGTCATGTGGTCACATCTGTAATCCTGATTGGTCACTGAATTGACCCTTGGTTGGGTTGGGGGAGTTTCCTTTACTCTTGCTTGGACCCCAGAACCGTGCTGGTGTATCACCCTTGGCTCCACCATTATGGGATGAAGATCACTATAATTTTACACTATGAAGTCAGCTATGCAAAGAATTGGACATTAGATGAATCTCGACTTAACTGTGAGTTATACCTTGAGAATGCCTTGTGATCCAGTAAAGAAACTTTGTAATGGAAGCCTTTGTAGAGTTGGCCTGTCTGTCTTTATAAGTAATATAAATTATAAGTAATATAAATTATTTGCCAGTAATTAAAAGACAGAACAGTGTGTTTTGTCTTGACACAGAAAGGTTACCAATAGGCTGCCATCTTGTCAAAAACGGTGTAGGGCCTGCTGGGATAGGGGGGAGGTTGGACTAGATGATCGACAAGGTCCCTCCCTACTCTGTTAATCTGTATAATCTGTACTATTGTTAAGCAAATCACCTCTGTTTTTAAGTCAGGAACATGTTTGTTAAGTTAATCTGGCTTCCTCATTGGCTTAGATTGTCAGAAGGTCGCAAACCACAGGATGCCAGGACACTGTAATGTCATAACTATGAATCAGTTGCCAAGCATCTGAATTTTGATCATGTGACCATTTTGATCACGTGACCATGGGGATGCTGCAATGGTTGTAAGTATGAAAAACGGTCATAAGTCACTTTTTTCACTGCTGTAGTCATTTCGAACGGTCCCTAAACGAATGGTGGTAAGTCAGGGACTAGCTGAATCTAGACACATTTTGCTTTCTGCAGTTGCAAAGTCCTGGCAATGCTTTTTCCTTCTCCCATGGTGAGAGGCTTGGGCCTGTCTTGTAATTCTCCAGCTTGTTTGCAAAAGGCTTTGCTCCTTTCCAAATCAAACAGGTCTCCTGGCTGCGAGTCGCCCTTCAAGCAAGCCAGCTGGATTTATGGGGAGTGAGTCCTTCTGCCTTATGGCTCTGGTGTGAGGAGCTTGGCAAGTAAGAAGGCGCATGGGTGATAGAGAGAGAGAGAGGAGAGGGGGGAGAGAGGGAGGAAGGAGAGAGAGATAAAGAGAGACACAGAGAGAGAGACACAGAGAGAGACAGAGAGAGAGACAGAGACAGACAGACAGACACACACACAGACAGGGAGAGAGAGAAAAAAAAAACACAGAGAGAAAGCCAGAGGCACAGAGAGAGACACACACACACAGAGAACGAGAGCCAGAGAGAGAGAGCCAGACAGAGAGAGAGAAAGAGACAGAGAGACAGAAGGAGACAGAGAGACAGAGACAGACAGAGAGAGAGAGAGAGAGAAAGAGAGACAGGGATACAGAGAGAGAGAGAGAGACAGAGACAGAGACAGACAGAGGGAGACAGAGAGAGAGAGAGACAGAGAGAGAGAGAGACAGAAACAGACAGACAAACACACACACAGGCAGGGAGAGAGAGAGAAAAAAAACACAGAGAAAGCCAGAGGCACACACAGAGAGAGAGACATACAGAGAGAACGAGAGCCAGAGAGAGAGAGCCACACAGAGAGAGAGAAAGAGACAGAGAGACAGAAGGAGACAGAGAGACAGAGACAGAGACAGACAGACAGAGAGACAGAGAGAGAGAGGGAGACAGAGAGAGACAGAGAGAGAGACAGAGAGAGACAGAGACAGAGAGAGACAGAGAGACAGAGACAGAGGGAGAGAGAGAGAGAGAGAGACAGAGAGAGACAGAGACACACACACAGAGAAAGACAAAGAGACAGAGGGAGACAGAGAGAGAGAGAGAGACAGAGAGAGACAGAGAGACAGAGGGAGACAGAGAGAGAGAGACAGAGAGAGACAGAGAGACAGAGGGAGACAGAGAGAGAGACAGAGAGAGAGAGACAGAGACAGAGACAGAGAGACAGAGGGAGACAGAGAGAGAGACAGAGAGAGAGAGAGACAGAGAGAGACAGAGAGACAGAGGGAGACAGGGAGAGAGACAGAGAGAGACAGAGAGACAGAGAGAGAGAGGGAGACAGAGACACACAGAGAGAGAGACAGAGAGAGAGAGAGAGACAGAGAGACAGAGACAGAGGGAGACACAGAGAGAGAGAGAGAGACAGAGAGACAGAGACAGAGGGAGACACACAGAGAGAGAGAGACAGAGAGAGAGAGACAGAGACACACACACAGAGAGAGACAGAGAGACAGAGGGAGACAGAGAGAGACAGAGAGACAGAGGGAGACAGAGAGAGAGACAGAGAGAGAGAGAGAAAGATGGGAACTGCCTTCTCATCAGGTGAGGGAGAAAGTCATGGCTAAGCTGGGATCCCTTTTGGTCCTGAGCTAAGAAGAATCTGGAGGCTTCTGCTCCAGAACTGGTCCACATCAGTGAAGGAAAAGGAATCTGAAGGCTGAGGGCAGGCTTGCAATTGGACAAGGGGAAGTCAGATGGAAGCTTATCAAGGAGAGATCCAACTTAGAACTAAGGAGAAATTTCCTGATAGTGAGAACAATTAACCAGTGGAACAACTCGCCTCTAGAAGTTGTGGGTGCCCCAACACTGGAGGCCTTTAAGAAGAGATTGGACCACCATTTGTCTGGAATGATATTGGGTCTCCTGTTGGGCAGTGGGTTGGACTAGAAGACCTCCAAGATTCCTTCCAACTCTGTTAACCGATGTTTTGTGTTCTCTCTCAGGACAGGTCGCTTCTATTAGTCTCTGTTACCAACATGTCACAAATTTATTTTTCCAAGATCACACAAATTTGGGGCAGGGGGTAGGGATGAAGAGGTATCATATCCAAGCCATTTAAGGAAAAGCACATCCTATCCTGAAATGATCAGAAGGTTCTTCAAGATAGTCACATTCAAGTGACACCCACAAGTTCTTTGTCTTGTTTACTATGGGGTGGTTTGTGCCAGAACCCAGAAGTAAATGCCTGCAAAAACTATGTAAATTGTGATTGTGTGACCACGGGGAGCTACAAATATAGACTGGTTGTTATATGCCTAAAATGCAGTTACGTGATTGCACGACGAAACTAATATTGCAACTTCAAAACAGCTGTAAGCAGGTTTTTGAAGGTGTATTGTAACTTAGAATTGCCTCTAAGTGAATGGTTGTAAATCAATGACAACCTGCATTTGTCTAGACTTTAGACATAGCCTATAACAGGTGTCAAATGCCAGGGAAATCAGAAGATTCGGGCAATTCAAATGAGTATGAAGATTTATTACAAGCTTAAGCTCTCTACAAAAATCTGAATCTGAACTACTAACTGTCAAGGGAAATGAGCGGGTGATAAGAAAGATATTCAAGGTGGGTTGGACTTAGATCTCTTGTGGGACGCAGGAACTCATGACTTATGATATGTTTGACTCCTCCCTCAGGCTCAGCCTGATCATCTCCTCCATCAGGTAGTCCTTGACTTACGACCATTCATTTAGCAATTGTTCAAAGTTATAAAGGCACTGAAAAAAGTGACTTATGATCATTTTTCACACCTATGACCATTGCAGCATATCCCCTTCCCATTGTCACATGATCAAAATTCGTACGCTTGACAACTGGCATGTATTTATGATGGTTGCAGCATCCTGGGGGTGTTATATAATTGTGACTAGCAAGTATAAAGCGTGTATAGAAAATGAATTACGTGTCTCAGAGTCGGCTATACCCAGGTCATGCTGACATGTTAACTTCCAATAAATCCTTTGAAGTTTTGGGAATTTGGCTCGAGAATAAAGATTTAATTGGGGTAACTGCCGGAATCCTGACAGCCACCTTCTGACAGGCAAAGTCAATGGAAGCCTGATTCACTTAACAACTGTGTTACGAACTTGATTAAGTGATTTCACTGAAAAAACGGTGGCAGGAATGATCATAATACAAGGCAAAACTTGCTCAACAACTGTCTTGCTGAACAACAGACTATTGTTGTGGCTGTAAGTCGAGGACTACCTCTGTTCTTCCAGCTCTCTGTCTTCATTTTGTCTTTGTTTCCCACCCACCTCATCTGTCGCCAGCTGCAGTTAGTTCGGCTCCCAGTTTTGCCTCATCAATATTATAGCCGTTCATGCTTTCTTTTCTCATTCACGGACACCTTCGTCATGGTGCAAAATTGTCAGGCTGCAGATTACGATCCAATTGCCTACAGTTCTCAGGCTTTGCTGCCCGTGGATTTCAACCGCTTCAACTCTAGCGAGCCTGAACAATCAATTAACCACTCCTGGCCATGTTTATGTGCTAGATTAGAGATATGGGGTGGGATGGGCTGGCTTGTCTCGGAGTTGGCATTTTACACCCCGGTGTGTCTGTGGATAGCAGGGGGCCTCCCACAATGAAGAAGGATGAGGCTTGCCCTGCCCAACCCTTTCCCTTGTGTAGCCAAGCATAATGATCCAGACCCCGTAGGGGCCGCGAGGCTCTGTTCTTCTGACGCCATAAGGTGGTGGTGGTGGGAAACGAAATGCTGGAGGCAAACTGCAGCTTGTTGCAAAGATGGGAGCTCTCTTTAGGTGCCGTTTGCAGCTGGGCTGCAGGATGGTCTACTTCATCCACTTTCCTGCAAATGATTTCAAAACTAGCTGCAGGTTTTCCTGGCCCTTCTTCCCTACCTTAACATATTTCGTATATTCGGACTGCAGCATCTTCTTATCAGCTGTTCTATAGTACAGTTTTTATTGCAAAACGTTCGGTTTTAATGCACCTCATTTTCTGATCCAACATTTTTTTAAAAAAACCCTTTCTTTCCATAAACAAAGATACCGTGTTTTCCCTGAAAATAAGACCCTGTCTTATATATATCTTTTTTTTGCCACCCAAAAAGGTATCAGGTCTTATTTTCGGGGGAGGTCATCCACTGACTAACTTCACTTGTGTGTGTTGCCCCTGGATTCCTTTTTGCTGTCAGAGGCCTTCAGGAAAGTCTTGCTGACTGCAGAAGAATTGGGCTGGTAAGGCAGGTGTTGCGGTGTGCAAGGCCTGGTTACAACTGTCCAAAGGTAAGTGGTGGGGCAGCTCTACACCCCCATCCCCAACTTAGCTTAATTTTTACCTGTGTACTTGGAAGTGGGAGGGATCTTAATTAGGGCTTATTTTGGGGGTAGAGCTTATATTGGGCACGTGTGTAAAAATCAAGCTAGGACTTACTTTCAGGGTAGGTTGTATTTTGGGGGAAACGGTACATAATACAGGTAATCCTCGACTTATAGGACCACAATCAAGCCCAAAATTTCCGTGTTTAAGTGAGACAGTTAAGTGAATTTTGCCCCGTTTTACCATCTGTTTTGGCTCGGTTGTTAAGCGAATCCCTGCAGTTGTTAAGTGAATCTAGCTCCCCCATTTGCTTGTCAGAAGGTCACAAAAGAGGATCATGTGACCCCGGGACACGTCATAAATACAGGCCAGTGGCCAAGCCCTTGAATTTTGATCACGTTACCACGAAGAGGCTATGATGGTCATCAGTGTGAAGAAGAGCCATAAGTCACATTTTTCAGTGCCGTTGTAACTTCGAATGATCACTAAATGAACTGTTGTAAATCGAGGACTACCTATATATATGATTTTGGGTGCATTGGCTGCAAATGCATGCTGCGAGGCAAGAGTTTTCCTACATTCTGTTTTTCTTTACATGCAGTCCTTAACTTATGACTTATGGTTGTGGGTTCTTGGGGTCAAAAGTCAAGGCATCATGTGACCAGATTCTATTTTTCAACATTTTTTTGTAGCAATCGTTAAACAGCTTGGTTTTACCTAATGGATGGGTGTTTTTTAGAGGTGGTCTTCAGCTGGTTTTGACCAGTTCTGGAGAACCGGTAGTGGAAATTTTGAGTAGTTCGGAGAACTGGAAAATCCCACCTCTGACTGGCCCCTCCCCCATCTCTTCTCTGCCTCTCGAGTCCCAGCTGATTGGCTGCGTCTTCTTTGGTTGCCCTGCACAGGAGGATGGAGCTGGAAAGCAGGTTAGTGGGGTGGGGAGGGAATGGGGATTTTGCAGTATCCTTCCCCTGCCACGCCCACCAAGCCACGCCCAGTAAGCCATGCCCACAGAACTGGTAGTAAAAATTTTTTTAACCCCATCACTGGTGTAAGATGTCCTGCTCCAGCAGGGGGTTTGACTAGAAGACCTCTAAGGTCCTTTCCAACTCTATTACTCTATGTTCTGTGTTCGATCACCATGCAATTCCCTTCCTTGGACCATTTTTTGAGATGGGAAATTGTGCATAATCAACGAAGTGTTCACCAAAACAAACCCACTGCTATTCACACCTTGTACCCCTCTCGGTAATCCAGTAAAGTCAAAAACATCACTGAGGGAAATTGGAATTTTTCAAGTACTTTGTGAGTCAAGTAGAAAAGCAGAAGTTTATTTTTTTAAAAGAAAATAATAAATTATACAGAGGATTTTTCTTTTTTTGGCATCGAAGCAATGCATTTTTCTCAAATATATACTTTGGAGCAGATTTTGACTGCAATGTAGGATTTATTTTTTTTTTGAGCCAAAGATGATGTATTTTAGAAGACTCGGTATGTTAGCCTCATTTACGCTGCCACAAAATTTAGATTAATAGCCATGCCATTCTGGATTAAAAGAACTCTATGACTGATTTCTCCTGTGTTCTTCGTTTATAGTCGCTATTATAACTTTCGGGATCAAAAGCTGCTTCACATCCATCCATTTCTGCCATTATGTGTTCCTCATGTTGTTAAGATACTAAAAGCTTCTGCAGCGAGGAAAAACAATAAGGTTTTTTTGTTTGTTGTCTAATTAGCTTAAGATGGGAGATCACTAAGAAATTCAGAGCTGCAGACTAGATTGGAAAGTCCCCCCCCCCCCCCAAGAAAAAAAACTGGAAAAAGGGAACAATCAAGGGAAATCACCTGTGTAAAAAAAAACAAGTTGGATGCGTCCATCTTATTAACAGGGACAAACTTAATTTGAGGGGAACTTTATTAGATTAAGGTATTTTAGGAAAGAAGGTTACAATGCATTGTAGGGTAGAATTTGACTTATCCCTTAGTCAATTTTGGTGGAAGGGGATAAAGAAGGTGAAAAGGGAAGCAATTAGTGTTGATGCTTCTAATATTGTTACTAAAATGAGAGCCGGTAATGGTTAAGGTGCTGGCCTAGAAACCAGGAGACTGAGAATTGTAGTCCTGCCTTAGGCATAAAAGCCAGCTGGATGACTTTGGGCCAGCCACCAAGGAGATGGTGAGTTCTAGTTCTACCTTCAGCTTGAAAGCTGGCTTGGTGACTTTAGGCCAACCACCAGGAGTTTGTGAGTTCACTCACACGTTGGAGTGTGATTCAATACTACAGTATCCAGGAGCCATTAACCAGGGGCCAACTGGTGCCTCATGATTTGGAAAACAACTTCTTCTTCTTCTTCTTCTTCTTCTTCTTCTTCTTCTTCTTCTTCTTCTTCTTCTTCTTCTTCTTCTTCTTCTTCTTCTTCTTCTTCTTCTTCTTCTTCTTCTTCTTCTTCTTCTTCTTCTTCTTCTTCTTCTTCTTCTTCTTCTTCTTCTTCTTCTTCTTCTTCTTCTCCTTCCTCTTCTCTTCCTTCTCCTTCTCCTTCTCTTTCTCCTCCTCTTTCTCCTTCTCCTCTCCTCCTCCTCTTCTCCTTCTCCCCTTCCCCTCCCCTTCCCCTCCCCTCCTCTTCCTCCTTCCTTCCTCCTCTTCTTCCTAATCCTCCCCTCCTCCTCCTCCTCCTTTTCTTCCTTCTCCTCTCCTTCGCCCCTTCCCCTCACCTCCTCTTCCTCCTTCCTTCCTCTTCCTCCTCTTCCTAATCCTCCCCTTCTTCTTCTCCTTCTCCTCTTCCTCCTCCTCCTCTCCTCCTCCTCTTCTCCTTCTCCCCTCCCCTTCCTCCTTACTTCCTCCTCTTCCTCCCCTCCTCCTGCTCCTATTCTCCCTGCTCTTCAGACTCCTTGACCACTGGGGGCTGCTGCATCCTGGCAGAGTGCTAGAATCGCTTCCCACACCCCACAGAGCCTCTGCTCTTTGCATTCAGATGCTGAGACCCAAGGAAGGGATCCCTTCTTCTGGCTTTTCCCCTCTCCCCTGCTCTCTCCCTGCCTTCTGCCCTCACATTGCAGAGGCAGCTGCGGGAAGATCCATGGACAGCAGAAGGAAGGAATGGGATGCATTCTTGGGCCACAGAAGAAAGAGGCATCTTCACCATGGTGTACAAAAAGGCAAGCTGGGAGATTGTCTTCACCTCCCCGCAGCTGCCATCTTGACTATTTTGGGGGCCCAACCCCATGGATGCAGGAGTGGGATTCTACCAGTTTGGACCAGTTCAGATGAACCGGTAGTTCCAGTGAGCCTTTGGCACCACCCATCTTCCCCTGCCCTTTCCTGTGCTTTATTTCCTGGTTTTGGAGCACAGCTGATTCTTGTGGCAGAGCAGTTTTTTCCGTGCCTCAGCTGTTTTACTCACCGGGGCTGCAGTGAAGGTAAAAGGTGGGCACATGCACAAATCCACGCATGTGCCCAAAGCGCTCAATCACCAAACCGGGTTGTTACACCGGTGGAATCGAACCACTGCATGGATGCCAGCAGATTCTCTCTCTGCAATTGAATTGGCCAGACCAGTCCTGATTAATTATTCCTGCTGCAAAGAAAAGCCAGGCCAGCAGCAATCTGCATTCATCTGCTCTTGGCCAGTAATTGGCATTTAGAAACATAAAACAAACCAGCCACAAAAAGAAAAAGAAAAAAATAACTATAGGCTCCTAGCTGTTTTCTTTGATTTTTCCAGAGAACAAGAGAAGAGGGATAGGTGTGTAGAAAATGCTATGTATTCAACTTCAAAAAAGTCAACTATGATCTTATAGACAACGATCTCTCATCCCTTGATTGGCAATCTCTATTCACTGGATGCAATACTGTTGAAGACCATTACAACATAGTTTTACTTGAAGTCAAAAGAGTCATCAAACTATATGTACCAATAACAACTCCAAAAACCAGAAAAAACAGATTACTCATAACAATAAGAAAGCTTCAATCCAAAAAGAGATCATTTTGGTGGAAAAACAAATCTGGTCATGTTGCCAACTTCAAAAGCCGATACAAAAATTTATGCCGCCAGATAAAGAATGAATGCACCAATTATCACATTAAACAAAAGGAAAACCTTCTATGCACCAATTCCACCTGCGCTTTCTACAATTTTGTAAACAACAACTAAAAGACTCAAGGTCCATCCCACCCCTGAAAGGACTAATGGTAAAGACTGCAATGACGACACTATTAAAGCCAACCTCTTTAATACATTCTTTAGCTCAGTATTTGTAAACACCAATGGATCAGGCCCAGTATTTCCTAGTCGAACCATGGACAACTACAATGATCTAACACATATCGATTTTACAATAGACAATGCTGAAAAAGCACTACGCAATCTAAAACCATCTCTATCTATTGGACCAGATGGAATATGTGCCTACTTCTTAAAAAAGCTACCCACTGCCATAGACGAACCTCTAAGCATAATCTTCGAAAAATCTTTCAGGACCAGCTCCTTGCCAAAACTATGGTCACAAGCCTCAATCATCCCCATCTTCAAAAAGGGAGACCCCAGCCTAGTTGAAAATTATAGACCAATCTCTTTATGCTGCATCACCTGTAAAGTAATGGAATCAATTATTAACCAATCCATTATTCTCCACTTAGAGACAAACAACGTACTCTCTAATAAACAATTTGTTTTCAGAAAAAAACTATCCTGCAATCTGCAACTCTTACACTGCAAAAACATATGGACTACACAACTTGATCAGAGCAAAGCAATAGATACAATCTACATAGACTTCTGTAAAGCCTTTGATTCAGTGGTACACGACAAACTACTCCTAAAACTAAAATCTTATGGTATCTCTGGACACCTGCATAACTGGATAGAAGTATTCCTCTTAAACAGACAAGAAATGGTCAAAATTGGGAGCGTCCTATCAAATTCTGTACTTGTCAACAGTGGTGTTCCCCAAGGCAGTGTTCTACGACCAACTCTTTTCATACTCTACATAAATGACCTCTGTGATCATATTAAGACCAACTGCGTTCTCTTCACTGATGATGTAAAGCTATTCAACACCATTGACAATACTGTTATCCTTCAAAAAGACCTCGACTATGTATCAATGTATAGAACAGTTGTCTGAGCTGTTCTCCAAAGCACCTGAGGACAGGATAAGAAGTAACAGATGGAACTTTATCAAAGAGAGATCCAAACTAGAACTAAGGAGAAATTTATTGTCAGTGAGAAGAATTAATCAATGGAATTGCTTGCCTTCAGAAGTTGTGAATGCTCCATCTCTGGAAGAGACTGTACAACCATTTGTCTGGAATGGCACAGGGTCTCCTTCTTGAGCAGGGAGTTGGACTAGACGACCTCCAAGGTCCCTTCCAACTCTGTTATTCTATTGTTTTCCAGCTGAATGATCCTTTTTTCCCAGCTCCAAAGAACCAGCATTATTTGCAATTTAGGCCTTGCAAAGAATGGATTTTGTGTCACCGTTCCCCTTCCAACTCTGTTATTCTGTTATTTGTCAACGTGTATATTTGAATCTGAATTTTTAACACTTTTTTTACATGACCACTGTAAGTCACCTAACAGCTATTTGGGTTGGAAATATATAAACCAGGATAGACATTTTAATACTGTATCTTTAAGAAAATGCAAAAATTTTAATTGGATGTGGTTTCTCAAACGGCCATAAGATGGAGCCAGAAACTTGGATTGTTTAGTCTTAGACTTAGTCTCAGAAGAGAGTGTGTCTCAGTGAGTCTCTATTTCCTTCTGTTGGAGGGTATTGCCGTTCCTCCTAATTGACTGCTATTCTTGGATTTGATGTAAGTCTGTTACTGAACTGTTTTTTTGATACTGGACTTTGTTATTGGATTATCCCTGGACTAAAAACTGACTGATCTTACCTGTGAATGACTTTGGACTGTGTTTGAACTTTGCTTAAACGTTTCTGGAAGTAAGAAACCTACAAACTAGTAACATCATCAGTGGCAAACAGTTGGCACTAAATGTTTACCCTGTTTTCCTGAAAATACGACCTACCCTGAAAATAAATCATAGCTTGATTTTTACACGTGCATCCAATATAAGCCCTACCCCCCAAAATAAGCCCTAATTAAGATCCCACCCACTCCAGAGTGCACAAGTAAAAATGAAGCTAGGGTGGGGATTTATTTATTTATTTTATTTATTTTTTGTCAATTGCTTACAAGATAATAGGTATAAGTAAAAACATAGTTATGAATACATGGATACATATAAGAAAAATAAAAAATAAAAAGAAACAATAGGACAGGGATAGTAGGCATGTTGGTGCACTTATGCACGCCCCCTATAGACCTCTTAGGAAAGGGGTGAGGTCAATCGTAAACAGTCTAAGGTTAAAGATTTTTGGGGTTGGGGAAGAAACCACAGAGTCAGGTAGAGTATTCCAGACATTGACCACTCTGTTGCTCAAGTCCTATTTCCTACAATCAAGTTTGATGCGATTAACCTCGAGTTTGTATCTATTGTTTGCTCTTGTGTTGTTATGGTTGAAGCTGAAGTATTCACTGACAGGTAGAACATTGCAATGTATGATTTTATATACCATACTTAGATCAGACCAAAAGCGGTGCAGTTCTAAGTTTTCTAGGTCTAGAATTTCAAGTCTGGTGGCATAAGGTATTTTGCAATGAGTAGAAGAACTCTTCTTGTGAAATATTTCTGGACTTTCTCAACTGTATTAATATCAGATACGTAATGTGGGTTCCAGACTGATGAGCTGTATTCGAGTATTGGTCTAGCAAATGTTTTGTATGCACCAGTTAGTAGTGTAATATTACCAGAGAAAAAGCTACGCAAGAGCACTTAGATAATTAGAGATGAGTACTCCAAGGTCTTGACAGAGTTTGGATCATCAACAAGGTCTTGAGTATTCAGCCTGTATTTTATTTTCTGATATATTTTTTTTGCCAGTATGTAGGACAGAGCATTATTTGTTGAGGGGAGTGGAGCTGCCTTACTACTTACCTTTGGACAGCTGTAGCCAGGCCTCGCACACCCCGACACCTGACTTGCCGGCCCATTTCTTCTGCAGCCAGCAAGACTGGCAAGGCTTTCCTGAAGGCCTCTGCAGCTGATAACAAAGCTCTGGATCGATCCAAAGCTCTTTTATCAGCGGCAGAGGCCTTCAGGAAAGCCTTGCCAGCTTCAGAAGAAGTTCCTGAAGGCCTCTGACAGTGAAAAGAAGTCCAATGTGTGGGACAATGTGTGCAAGTGAGGTTAGTCAGTGGATGACTTCCCCTAAAAATAAGACCTGATGCCTTTTTTGGTGGCAAAACAAAATATAAGACAGGGTCTTATTTTCGGGAACACATGGGTAGTACTTATGATGTTACCTTATTCGGGTAACATCTGCAAGAAAACCAAGCTCAGAGACTACCAAGGACTCTTATCTGGTCTTCCTCACAGCATCAGTCAAAATAGGCAGGGCATGAAACGCTGACTAGATCCCATCTCTGATTGTGTCAACAACTGAATTGTCAGTGAAGTGTGACTGAGAGCATCCATGCCAAAAATTGTGTCGGGAGAAAATGAAAAGACTTAGAAGAAGTTAAGATGGCTTTAGGTTGCCTGAGCTATCCGATGGGAATGAGATGAAGGCAATTTCATGAGGACTTTGCAAACAAAAACAGTTACTGGGGTCCTTTCTGGGTGCTAGAAAGTAAGGACATCGGATAGCATCCGGTTCAGCAGAAGGGGCACGTGTCCTGTCAGTCAGGCAGAAAAGATCAGGTCCATAAGTGAAGGTCCAATTAAATTGATTTATTGCTAAAAGCCTATGCACAGGAATCTTCTCAACTAACAGTCAACTCCTGCTTAGAGTTAGATAAGGGTCAATGGCACTCAAGGGAGTTTGGACGTAGTTCACTTGTGGCTATGTAGAGAGTCTAGGCTGATTCCCTTTTTTATTCCACTCCCAGATTCTGCCATTCCTTCTGCTACTCCAGCCACCATTACACCAGAGGTCAGATTGGCTCTCAGTCTATTGACCCTCCAGAAAGCCTTTAATACCTGGTGCTGACATTGGATTAGGGGCTCCATGGAAATATATAGCTTGCTAAATGGCTGTATTGTTTGTATGTTTGGAATGCACTCTTCTGTGTTTTTTGTGTAATCATTGTTTTAATTGCTTTGTTGGGGTTTAATGTTTTTGTTTCTCATGACTTTGATTGTGTTGTTTTGTTAATTAATTGTGGGATGAGTGGCTTCATAAATTCAGTAGAAGGAAGGAAGGGGGGAGAGAGGGAGGGAGGGAGGAAGGAGATAGGGAGGGAGGGAGAAAGAGAGAAAGAAAGAAAGAAGGAAGGAAGGAAGGAAAGAAAGAAAGAAAGAAAGAAAGAAAGAAAGAAAGAAAGAAAGAAAGAAAGAAAGAAAGAAAGAAAGAAAGAAAGAAAGAAAAAGAAAGAAAGAAAGAGAAAGAAAAAGTAAGGAGGAAGGGACAGAGAAAGGAGGGAGGGAAGAAAGGAAGGATGGAAGCAGGGAGGGACGGAAGGAGGGAGAGGGGAAGAAAGGAAGAAGATAGGTAGGTGGGTAGGTAGGTGGGAAGGAAGGGAGGGAGGGAGGACCTATGCCTTGAGTTGTATAGAAATGAAGAATATAATGTAAAATTTTAGTTCAGTTGGGAAATACAGGTAGATCTCGACTTACCCACAATTCTGTCATGAAGCAATGCAGTTGTTAAATGAGTTGCGCTTGAATTTATGACCTTTTACACTGTGGTTGTTAAGTGAATTTGGATTCACTCATTGACTTTCCTTGTTAGAAGTGGCCCAGGAGCCTGTGGTGGAACAATCTTTTAAAGTACATGCTGGTAACCAAATGCCTGAGTTTTGATCACAGGCCCATGCGGGATGCTGCAACGGTTGTTGGTGCAAGGACTTTTCCCAGCAGTGTTGTATCTTTGAAACAGAATTACAGAGTTGGAAGGGACCTTGGAGATCATCTAGTCTAGCCCCCTGCTCAAGAAGGAGATCCTATACCATGTCAGACAGGTAGCTGTCCAATCTCTTTGTAAAAAAAAAATGTCCCGTGTTGGAACACGCACAATTTCTGAAGGCCAGACATTCCACGGATGAATTGTTCCAATGGTCAGGAAATGTCTCCTCAGTTCTAGGTTGCTTCTCTCCTTGATTCCTTTCCATCCATTCCTTCTTGTTCTGCCTTCAGGTGCTTTGGACTCCCTCTTATTTGTAGAGGCCCCTCAAATATTGGAAGACTGCTATCCTGTCTCCCCTGGTCCTTTCTTCCTATGTTTTAGCCTCCAGTCCCCTGATCCGCTTTGTTGCTCTTCTCTGCACTCTTTCTAGAGTTTCAACCTCTTTGTTATATCGTGGTGACCAAGACTGGATGCCGTGTTCTAAGTGTGGCCTTGCCAATGGTCATTCTAAGTTGAGGACTACCTGTACCACAAGTTGTAAACCTGCTTTTGTTTCTGGGTATCCTGGATAAAGAGGAGCAGCAACCCGAAAATCTGGAAAGGGAAGGAAACGTCTTCCTGACCTTCTGGATGATTCATTTGCAGGAGAAGGGTGTGGGAAGGGTTTTGGAAAACTCAACTCCACTAATCTAATCCTGGAAGATGCTGAGCTAAGCAGAATGTTTCCGAAGCACACTCACCTAGCATCCATCGCTCAGCTGAGCTGTTCCTCTGTCAATGAGAAGAAGAGTTCCAGGATCAACGCAGAAGTTGCTGCAGTGGGAAGCTGGCTAGGTTTTCTGTGCAAATTCAGATTCCAAATTCCTGGAATGCTTGGGTTGGCAGGCCACGATAAAGAGTCAGCTTACTACTGGGGCTTCTTTAAATAAACCGAGAGGTTTCTCCTTCTTTTGTCTGCCTTTCTCCCACTCTAACTTTCCTGGAAACTCACGGTCAAATTGAAATGTGCAAACATTCATGGTGAATTAACAGAAATACGGAGAGCCAGTGCCAGGGGAACAGCTTTGTCTTTAGTAAAGATCTTAAATGTGATCACATGATTGTGTGGAGGGATGGCTTGTGGAACTCCGGAACCGTGTTGTAAGTAGCTCTGGGGAAATCTGTTCTTGGTCTAGTGCTTAAGAAATGAGGTTAGAAAACCGGAGATCTGAGTTCTAGTCCCACCTTAGGCATGTCAGATGGCTGGATGACTTTGGGCCAATCACCAGGGGACTGTGAGTTCTAGTCATGCTTTAGGTCAGGGGTGGGATTCTACCAGTTCGCACCTATTCGCTAGAACCGGTTGTTAACATTCTAAGCAGTTCGGAGAACTGGTTGTTAGAAGAAATTACTGGCCTAATCCTGTAAGGAAGGCAGGAAGGAAACATTCTGGAGTTGCTTACAGAAACTGCCTCTCCGTTAATCCTTATTACATTCTTGGCAGGATTAGACTTCCTGTCTCAGGAACTTCTCTGGAGTTTTTTTCCCCCTCCTTTGCTGGTACTTTGCTTGTGTGGAGTGACTATTCAAAGTTACAATGGCACTGAAAAAAGGGACTTATGACCATTTTTCACACTTATGACTGTTGCAGCATCCCCACAGTCATGAGAGGCCAGGTGAGGAGGTGCGTGCCTTGATGTGAGTGATATTGAGTTGGCCACACCCAGCCAATAACAGGACCACCAAGCCATGTCCACCCAATCACATGACCATCAAGCCATGCCCACCAACTAAGCCACACCGATAGAACTGGTTGTTAAAAAATTTGAATCCCACCCTTGCTTTAGGTATGTAAACTGGTTGAGTGATGTTGGACCAATCACCAGGAGTCTGTGAGCTCTAGTCCTTAGGCGTGAAAGCCAGCTGGGTGACTTTGGACCAATTACCATGAAATGGTGAGTTCTAGTCCCGCCTTAAGCTGGCTGGGTGACTTTGGACCAAGATGCACCGAACTCTGTTACCTTCCCACCAAAGTGGTACCTATTTATCTACTTGCATCTGCATGCTTTCTAACTACTAGGTGGGCAGGAGCTTGAGCAAGGAATGGGAGCTCACCCCATTATGTAGTGCTCAGGTCTCAAACCGTGATTGTCACTTGCCAGCTGACAAGCTTAGTATCTTTACCACTAAGCCACTATGCCCCCATATGGGATATATATTTACCCTATATATTCAAAGATAAATCCATCTGCAGATAAGCCAAGCTCAGTTTGGGTGGGGAGGTAAGTGGCAGCTAAAATTCTCAGCGTATCCATGAATATATACGGTAAATTGAAGTGCAACATATTTTTGCCTTCTCTTGCCTATTTTTATAGAGTGCTACCTGACCTATAATTGTGCTTATTGTCATGTTTTGTATCCTCTGAATCAGATTACTGCCAGTCACCAAGTGTAGCACACTCTACAAACTAATCTCCCTGTATTTTTGCATTCATTTTTGCTAGCTTTTTCTTTGTTTAGGGTACAATGATATCATTCATCCAAATATCAGGCTTGTGATGCAGCTTTCACAAAAACATGAAAGGTTCGTGCAGTGACATCCCCCCACCCCCCATAAACAAACCATGTCCACTTGTTGACAATACTCCGGTTACACATTCAAGGCCTGCAGTGTAGTCATTTTTAACTTTTCAACCACATTTATGAGGGTCTTTTCAACATTTTTTCTTTCCACTCCAACCTTCTTAGGAGGCATTTCAATTCAATTTTTCAGCACATCACAACAAACACTAATTAAAATACTGCTTTTCAGTTTCCTCCCAAATAATTTCATCCCTTTCATTTAAAAATACTTTGCTCTATTGGAGTTGTTCAACCTTTCTTATTCACTTTCAGAGCAATTTTGATTTTCCATGAAAATCTCTCCAATTTTCTCATTTTCATGGCTTAAACATTCCTTGTTTTTGAATGTATTCAAATATATTTGAAGAGAACAAAGGAATTATCTATCTATCTATCTATCTATCTATCTATCTATCTATCTATCTATCTATCTATCTATCTATCTATCTATATCATCTATCTATCACTATCTATCCATCCATCCTATCACTATCTATCTATCCATCCATCCATCTCTATCCATCCATCCATCCATCCATCCATCTATCATCTATCATCTCTCTCTCTCTCTCTCTCTCTCTCTCTCTCTCTCTCTCTCTCTCTCTATCTATCTATCTATCTATCTATCTATCTATCTATCTATCTATCTATCATCTATCATCTATCATCTATCTATTTATATCATCTATCTATCTATCTATCTATCTATCTATCTATCTATCTATCTATCTATATCTCTATCATCTCTCTCTTTCTCTATCATCTATCTATCTATCTATCTATCTATCTATCTATCTATCTATCTATCTATCTATCTATCACTATCTATCCATCTATCCTATCACTATCTATCCATCCATCCATCCATCCATCCATCCATCTCTATCCATCCATCCATCCATCCATCTATCATCTATTTATTATCTTTCTATTATCTATCTATCTATCTATCTATCTATCTATCTATCTATCTATCTATCTATCTATCTATCTATCTATCTAACTATCTATCTACATCCTATTATCTCTCTCTCTCTCTCTCTCTCTCTCTCTCTCTCTCTCTCTCTCTCTCTCTCTCTCTCAATCTCCATCCTATCTATCTCTCTATCTCTCTATCTCTCTATCTCTCTATCTCTCTATCTATCTCCATTCTATCTATCTATCTATCTATCTATCTATCTATCTATCTATCTATCTATCTATCTATCTATCTATCTAACTATCTATCTCCATCCTATCTATCTATCTATCTATCTATCTATCTATCTATCTATCTATCTATCTATCTATCATCTATCATTTCCCAATGCTCATTACATTGTATTACATATCTTTCCTTTTTTTCTGGTAATGATTGACTTTTATGCATATTTCTGTGGAACAAAAATAATTCTTGTCACCTTATTTCAAACATTTTCTACTTCATTGTGTCTATTTTCTATTCATTCCCTTGGGAGATTCATCTACCTTCTAAAACTTTTTCATACCTAATTTCTATTTTCTGTTTCTGCAGCTGTTTTTCTTTTTATAATTTTTATAATTTTTGAAAATTAATTTAATTTAAATTTTTAAAAATGTAATTTGATTTTTTACAAATTCCTTGTATGTCCAATTGCACTTGGCCAGCAAAGAATATTCTGTTCTACTCTACTCTACTCTACTCTACTCTACTCTACTCTACTCTACTCTACTCTACTCTACTCTACTCTACTCTACTCTACTCTACTCTACTCTACTCTACTCTACTCTATTCTCTTTTCTCCTTCCCTTTCCCTCCTCTGTTCCAATAAATCTTCCTCAGTTTTTTAAACTCTCATTATCTTTGTATTCTACACCAGTTTCCTCAATTGTTCATCAAAACTACCAAATCAGTTAAGGGTTTTTATTCATTCCTTTTCAAGTGTATGCAAGGAACACTTGTGTTTAATCTATGCATTTGAAGCCAACATATGCTCACCATACAGTTTCCAAATTGCTGAATTACTTTTTTGCTATCTCTTTCCCACCTTTCAGTTAGATTATCTCATAAAGTAGTTCCCTCTCACTTTCCCCAGATTTTATTGATTCAAAATTTTGCACACTTCCACCCCGCAAACCAGTACCATTTACTGTTCCATTACCAGCATTTACTGGAGCATGATGTACAATTCACCCCAATCTACGGATTTTGATTTTCACAGATGGTCTCAGTAGCTTGCATGATGCATTCACTTCTTTGCATTTGACTTATGACCACAACTGAGCCCAAGATGGTTGTTAAGTGAATTTTGCCCATTTTTATGATCTTTTTATGATAGTTGTTAAGTGAATCACTTCAGTAGTTACATTAGTAACACGGTTGTTAAGTGAATTGGCTTTGCTTGTCAGAAGATCACAGCAAATATTCACATGAATAAATTCATGCCAGTTGCCTAGTGTCCGAATTCTGTCCACGTGATTGTGGGAATGCTATAACTGTTGTTAAGTATGAAAAATGTCCATGTCAATTTTTTCAGTGTTGTAAATTTGAATGGTCATTTCAAAAATGGTTGTAATAGAATAACAGAGTTGGAAGGGACCTGGGAGGTCTTCCAGTCCAACTCTTGCTCAGGCAAGAGTTATTGCTATTTCAACCCAATCATTGACCAATTTCTTCTTTAAAACCTCCAGTGTTTGAGCTCTCACAATTTCTGGAGGCAAGTTATTCCACTGACTACCTGTATCCATCAACACTTTTCCACTAGAGTGAGCAAAATATATCACCTCCATTCCAATTTTTTAAATACCCTTGCTTTCTCCAAATTTCTAAGATGCAATTGGTATATATCACTAACTTCCACTGCATTTCTTAATTCGTGGTTATCATGTCGGAGTCTGAATCTGAGGAGGAAGATGAACAGCTGACAGGAAGTGGGAGCGTGGCTCCATTGGCTGTGGAGGAAACTGGGGAAGGGCAAAGTCTGGCTGGGCAGAGCAGGGGAAGAGGTAGAACAAGGGAGAGGGAGTTCAGAAGAAGACCCAGACCCACCATCCTAGGGCATACAGGGAGGAACAGAGAAGAGAACAGGAGGAACAGAGAAGAGAACAACATGGGTTGCGTGGATTACAGGGGAGGAAAGGGCCCTGATTCCCTTCATTAACCACACCTGGAATGAGAATTTAAAAGAAATGCATCAGTGGTGGGATTCAAACATTTTTACTACTGGTTCTGTGGGCGTGGCTTGTGGGTATGGCGTGGCTGGGTGGGCGTGGTGTGGTGGGTTTGGCAGGGGAAGGATACTGCAAAATCTCTATTCCCACCCCATCCCACTAACCTGCTTTCCAGCTCTGTTCTCCTGTGCAGGGCAACAAAAGAAGATCTAATCGATCAGCTGGGACTTGGGGAGGCAGAGAATAGATGGGGGTGGGGCCAGTCAGAAGTGGTATTTCCGAATTAATCAAAACTTCCACTACCAGTTCTCCAAACTACTCAAAATTTCCCCTTCCGGTTCTCCAGAACCGGTCAGAACCTGCTGAATACCACCTCTGAAATGCCTGCTGAGTGCAGCAACTGCTGGGAGCAAACATGAGTTTATCTTGTGTTGACTTTGCTTATCTGCGTTCCTGGCATCTTCTTGCTCCTGCCCTGCTGAACTAATCATCTCATTTTGCCTTGATTGGACTCTTAGTTACAGTTTTTGTTGACCATGTTTTGGACTTGATTCTCTGCAGCCCAAGGCTGTTCCTGGGAGAGTTTTTCTCCAGTCCAGAAGGTAACCAGGACATTTGGGGCAAAGTTGGAGCTCATAAAGGGACTCCTACGGATAATCTGACTGTGTCGCCTTTGTGCCACGCCCCTTTGGGTCATCACAAGTGGTTCTTCTTCTTCTCCTGCTTCATATCATAATCAAATCATAGTTATAATCAGGGGTGGGCTGCTGGGGGATCGCAGGGGTACAGGAGAGCCCCTAGGTAAGATTCTGTGCAGTTCAGAGAACCCCCAAATCTCATTCCTGGCTGGCCCGCCCACCCCTCCCCTTCCTTCCAGGACTCCCTACACGGCCGGTCTTGGATGCAAGGTAAGTCCCAGGGCACATGTGGGGGACTCAGGGGAGGGTGAAAAACGGGTCTTCCGGAAGTTCAGGAAGACCAGAAGCAGGCCCTTTTCAGCCTCCAGAGAGCCTCCGGAGCCCAGGGAAGCTATTTTCACCCTCCCAGAGGCTTGAGAAAACCCTCTGGAGCATGGGGAGGGCAAAAACACCCCTCCCCCCACTGCCATGGTGCAGGAGGCCGACTAGGCCATGCCCATTCATAGCCACACCTGTTGTGGCTCCGGGTTTGGATTCTGCTCCTGTGGCAGATATGAGTTCAAGTGATGAGGACATGGCAGCAAAATATGAGCCGGCATTGATTAGTGATTAGTAACCAGGATGAGGGAGATTAGTGATTAGTAACCAGGATGAGGAGATTGGTGTAACAAGGGAAGATAGACCTGAAATAATAGAATTGTCAGGACCTTCGACCTCCTCTGGTTCTTTATCTGATCAGCAGCCGGGAATGGCTGACAGGGAAGGCAGGAAGAGAGTTTTCCAGCGGAGATGAGAATCTGGAAAACTTATGGTTAGACGTAAGAAACAGAAGGAGGCTAAGAAGACAAACCCAGTTGGAAAGGAAGTGTAGAGCTAGTCAATAATTAGGGAAATTAGCACGCTTCATAAGTAAATAAAAGGACACGGCTGGGCTGGTGGAATTCGCCAAAAGCCAAAGTGACCAATTGGGAGTGAAGACATGCAGCAAACTCTCTGAGGCTTGAGATTTACTGGCACACCAAGGTTGCTGGACAGAGTGGGGATTTATTGCTGTATATTGGAATTTACTCCAGCCGTTCTTGTGTGGAGGTTTGTTTTTGAGTTGAAGTAATTCTGAAACGGCTGCTTTTTGTTTTGCTCACCTGAATTAAAGGGGAGACATAATACACACACAGGCAGAGAATGCTTTGCTAAAATTTTTGAAGCCCACCCCTGGTTATAATCAAGGCATAGCCAAGTCTGATCTAGCGGCCAAGGCACCAGGCTAAAGAGCGGGAGAGGTCAATTCAAGCCCTCCCTCTTCTTTCCTGATCGGTCATTATGTTGCTTGTTTCCCCTCTTCTATTTCCCTTCTAGTTAACCTGCAGAGTTAAGAGTGCAGAGAAGAGCAACAAAGAGGATGAGGGGGCCAGAAGCCAAAACCTTATGTACGATGAACAGTTGCAGGAATTGGGTGTTTGTTTATCTATTTTATTTGTCAAGCGATTATAAGATAACAGGTATAAGTAGAAGCATGGTTATGAATACATGAAATGGATAGATATAAGAAAAAATAAAAAGAAGCAATAGGACAGGGACGGTAGGCACAATTGGTGTGTGTATGCAAGCCCCCTACAGACCTCTTAGGAAGGGGTGAGGGTCAATAGTAGACAGTCTAAGGTTAAAGTTTTTGGGGTTTGGGGAAAAAAACCACTGAGTCAGGTAGAGTATTCCAGACATTGACCACTCTGTTGCTGAAGTCGTATTTCCTGCAATCAAGTTTGGTGCGGTTAACCTTGAGTTTGTATCTATTGTGTGCTCTTGTGTTGTTATGGTTTGAAGCTGAAGTATTCATTGACAGGGAGGACATTGCAATGTATGATCTTATATACTATACTTAGATCGGACCGAAAGTAGCATAGTTGTAGGTTTTCTAGGTCTAGAATTTCAAGTCTGGTGGCATAAGGTATTCTGGGTATGTTTAATCTAACAAAGAGAAGGACTAGGGCAGGGGTCTCCAACCTTGGCTCCTGGAAGCCTGGCGGACTTCAACTCCCAGAGTTCAATTCTGGGAGTTGAAGTCCACCAGGCTTCCAGGGGCCAAGGTTGGAGACCCCTGGACTAGGGGGTGACAGGATAGCAGTCTTCCAATATTTGAGGGGATGCCACAAAGAAGAGGGGGGTCAATCTATTCTTCAAAGCAAATCTGAAGGCTGGCAAGAAGCCATGGATGGAAACGAATCAAGGAGAGAAGCAACCTAGAACTAAGAAGAAATTTCCTGACAGTGAGAACAATCAACAGTCGAACAGTTTTTGCCTCCAGAAGTTGTGGGAGCTTCATCATTGGAGGTGTTAAAGAAGAGATTGGACAACTCTTTCTCTGAAATGGTGTAGGGTCTCCTGCTTGAGCAGGGGGTTGGACTAGAAGACCTCTAAGGTCCCTTCTGTCATTCGGTCATTGTTCTTCTGCTGTTGCAAGTTCATTGTGGGCAGGGGTCTGCCATTCCTGGCTCCTTTCTCCCCCGCCCCCAATGTCTCTCTGTTCAGGGAAGGTAAAACATAAATTTTAATCACCGGCTGCTTGCCTTGATCTCTATTCTCTGGCGAGCTGAGCATTGATGGTTTTGATCTCAAATGTGCTTTATGACCCTCATTTTACTCGCAACTCCACTCTGGGTTATATCAGTGATTAGCCCATGGGGTGCCTTGTGAATTCTCATTAGCATGTTTCTTTTTTAAAGGAAGTAAGGGGTTCACATAAGCATGGGGCTCTTCTCCCCTGCTTTCTGAAATCTTCACCCTTTCCATCAATCATTTGCTTTTCTTTCTTCTTTCGTTCTTTCTTTCTTTCTCTTCTTTCTTTCTTTCTTTTCTTTCTTTCTTTCTTTCTTTCTTTCTTTCTTTCTTCTTCTTTCTTCTTTCTCTCTCTCTCCTCTCTCCTCCCTCCCTCCCTCCCTCCCTTTCTTTCTTTCTTTCTTTCTTTCTTTCTTTCTTTCTTTCTTTCGTCCCTCCCCCATCCTTCTCCTTCCCCTCCCATCTCTCTCTCTCTTTCTTTCCTCCCCCTCCTCTCCCCTCCCTCCCAATTTCTCTCTCTTTCTTTCATCCTCCCCCCTCCTTCTCCTTCTCCCTCTCTCCCTGTCTCTCTCTCTCTCTTTCTTTTCTCTCCCTCCTCCTACTCCACTCCCTTCCTCCCCATCTTTCTCTCTCTCTTTCATCCCTCCCCCTCCCCATCTTCCCCTCCCTCCCAATCTCTCTCTCTTTCTTTCTTTCCTCCCCTCCTCCCTCCTTCCCTTCTCCTTCCTTCCTTCCTTCCTTCCTTCTTTCCTTCCTTCCTTCCTTCCTTCCTTCCTTCCTTCCTTTCTCTCTCTCTCTCCTCCCTCCCTCCCTCCCTTTCTTTCTTTCTTTCTTGTGTGCCCTCCCCCTCCTTCTCCTTCCCTCCCCATCTCTCTCTCTCTCTTTCTTTCCTCCCCCTCCTCTTCCCCCCTCCCTCCCAATTTTCTCTCTCTTTCTTTCATCCCTCCCCCTCCTTCTTCTCCTTCCCTCTCTCCCTGTCTCTCTCTCTCTCTCTTTCTTTCCTCCCCTCCTCCTCCCCTCCCTCTCCCTTCCCTCCTTCCTTCCTTCCTTCCTTCCTTCCTTCCTTCCTTCCTTCCTTCCTGTCCTTCCTTCCTTCCTTCCTTCCTTCCTTCCTTCCTTCCTTCCTCTCTTTCTCTCTTTCTCTCTTTCTTCTCTCTTTCTCTCTCCCTCTTTACTGCTCCTGGAAGAGGGGAAACATCACTCACTTACATGCCCCATCTGTCCCTTTTCCCACCAATCCCAATTTCCCCCTTAGTCCTGGGGTGGGATGGATAGGCAGGGACAAATCGGAAGCACTCCAGAGCTGAGCAGCGAAGGATCTAAGGCCTGTGGGAACAAGTTAATAAGAAAGATTAAAGCGGCTGAATTATTCATTGTCTGGCTGGATGAACCCTCTAAGCCAGAGCACAAGGGCTGAGGGGCCGTGGTGGGCAAGAGGAGGTTTTACTAAGAAGAGGAAACAGGCCGGTGGCTTTTTTCAGTCGCAGGGCAACAAGCTGCAAACTTTATTGTGGCAATCAGCTGCTGATCACAGGATCTTGGGAAGGGAGATAGATAGATAGATAGATAGATTAGATAGATAGCTAGATAGATAGATAGATAGATAGATAGATGATAGACAGATGATAGATAGAATAGATAGATAGATAGATAGATAGATAGATAGATAGATAGATAGATATAGATAGATAGATAGATAAGATAGATAGAGATAGATAGATAGATAGACAGATGATAGACAGATGATAGATAGATAGATAGATAGATAGATAGATATAGATAGATAGATAGATAGATAGATAGATAGATAGATAGACAGATGATAGACAGATGATAGATAGATAGATATTGATAGAGATAAATGATAGATAGATAGATAGATAGATAGATAGATAGATAGATAGATGATAGATAGACAGATATAGATAGATAGATAGATAGATAGATAGATAGATAGATAGATAGATAGACAGACATGTAGATAGATTAGATAGATAGATAGATAGATAGATAGATATTGATAGAGATAAATGATAGATAGATAGATAGATAGATGATAGATAGACAGATATAGATAGATAGATAGATAGATAGATAGATAGATAGATAGATAGATAGACAGACAGACAGACAGACAGAGATAGATAGATAGATAGACAGATGATAGATAGATAGATAGATAGATAGATAGATAGATAGATAGATAGATAGATATTGATAGAGATAAATGATAGATAGATAGATAGATAGATAGATAGATAGATAGATAGATAGATGATAGATAGACAGATAGAGATAGATAGATAGTTAGACAGATAGAGATAGATAGATAGATAGATAGATAGATAGATAGATAGACAGACAGACAGACAGATAGATAGATGAAGAGAGAGAGAGAGACAAAGACAAGAGAGGCAGAGATAGAAACACACACAGAGAGGGTGAGGAAGAAGAGAGAGACAAAGATGAGAGAGACAGAGAGAGGGATGAAGAGAGAGAGACAAAGACAAGAGAGAGAAGAAAAGAGAGAAGATGAGAGAGAGAGAAAATGAGAGAAAGAGGAAGAAGCGAGAGAGAGAGACAGTGGGGAAGAAAGAAAGACAGAAACAGAGAGAGAGAGAGAAGAGAGACAAAGATGTGTGAGAGAGAGAAAGGGAGAAGTGTATAAATACCCTATGGTCCTTTTCCTATTATTGTGTAAAATACTTTTCACACTAACCCCCGAGATGGAAGGAAACAATATCAACACACACTTTACTTTCCCCATAACTGAATTTTCTCCTGCATCTGTTGCTTCAATTTGGTTCTTGTCCACAAATAGTGGCATCTGCATTTTCCATCTCTAGTGCATGTTAAGCCAAGGGATGGGTAGAATTTCCTAGTATCCTGCCTTTCTGGTTTCAGGTGCTTACCATTTAGTGGGAAAGCTTCTCTACCACTCAAATAAGGGTGAAGAAATGGGACAGGAGATGGTTTAGTTAGGATGTGTTTTTTTCCTTGGTATTTGCTTGATTATGGTATTATTTTCTGCCCAATTGTTTGTCTGGTATTAATCCCTGTTTATCTGGGTGTTGGCTGCTGCAGAAGTTGAATCTACCAAGGAGAAAACCACACCCCATCAACAGTGCCAGGGCAACTTACAGTCTATAAACAGAGAGAAAACCCACATTCACTTGCATTGATGATGTTACCTCGTTGGGTAATGAAATGTCTGCAAGGAAACAACCAAGCTCAGGGAGCATCAAGAATTCCACAGTTCAGCTTCAAGCTATGTAGCTTCACTTTTCCTATCTTCATGTTTATTGAGGGAGGGGAATCTTCAGATAGGTTTCAACTGAGACTGGAAAATTTGGGTGACAAACCTGGAAAATATGGCATGCCGCTCCTCCCCTTTCTCCTCCTCTCCTCTGTCCTCATTCTCTCCTCCCCCTCTCCTCCTCCTCCCCTCCCCTCTGTCTTCTCTCCTCTCCTCTGTCCTCATTCTCTCCTCATTCTCTCCTCTCCCTCTCCTCCTCCCCCTCCCCTTCCCTCTGTCTTCTCTCCTATCCTCTATCCTCATTCTCTCCTCCCCTCCTCTCCCCTCCTTTCCTCTCCTCTCCACTGTCCTCATCCTCTCTTCCCCCTTCTCTCCCCTCCTTTCTCCTCCTCTCCTCTCCTCTCCTCTCCTCTCCTCTCCTCTGTCCTCCTTCCCTCCTCCCCCTCCTCTCCTTTCTCCTCCTCTCCTCTCCTCTCTGTCCTCATTCTCTCATCCCCCTCCTCCCCTCCCCTCTGTCTTCTCTCCTCTCCTCTGTCCTCATCCTCTTCTCTCCTCCCCCTCTCCTCCCCTCTTTCCTCTCCTCTCCTCTGTCCTCATCCTCTCCTCCCCCTCTCCCTTCCCTTCCCCTCCCCTCTATCCTCTCCTCCCCCTTTTCTCCCCTCTCTCTCCTCTCCATCCCCTCCCCACTCTCCTGTCAGTGTTGGCAGGCTGTGGGTTTTTTCCTTCCACCTCCCAGCAGCCATCCTTCAGATAAGCAGAGATTAATACCAGACAAACAACCAGACAGAAAGCAATACCGTAATCAAGTTCACTGACGGTACTACCTTCTTTGATAAGGAAACAACGGTCTGAAAGAAACCAACCCAGCGCAGAGAGCACGAAGGATTTTGTCCTTGGCTAAGAAGGCAAAGGAAAGAGGCGGGAAAAGCCTTGGCTGGAGAGCTGGGCTGGTTTTCTCCGGCTCTGGAGAAGACACACCTTGGGCCAAGATGTAGGTGGAGGCAATGAAGGCAGGGGGAAGGGATAGCAGAGGGTAAGGCCGGCCAAGAGCAACTGGCATGCTGAGATCTTCACAATGCCACCCGAGGCCTAGCTCCATTTCTCCCTGGATGCCAGAGGCCGAAGATGAAAGCAACTCTGCCAGATGTTATGGGCTTTTTTTGATTTCGTTAGCGGTTTCTTTGGCTGTTTCTTTTCTTTTTTTATTTTTTTCCCTCCCTCTTCCTCCTTTGCTCATAATGAAATAAATTATTAATTGTTCAGCACAGAAAACTGCAGAGAATCACAGAGGCCACACCGGTTTCAGCCGCAGGTTAGCACGTCTGCCGGAGAAGGGAAGATGTGAGTAGTGGAGGGAGAAGGGAAGTCGGCTCTTCTGAAAACGAGAGAATTGGGAGGTGAGAGGAATCGAAACGGTATTTGGGGAACTGGGCACGGAGCTGAGCTTGGAAAGTTTCCATGCAGGGGGAAAGAATGGCTGAGCAACCCCAGAACCTTTGTGAAAGCCCTTTCAATAGCTGCTAACAAAAAGAAGGGCGGTAATATATCTCATTAACTAGGTTTTGTTTCACCCGTGGCTTGAACGAGACACAAGGTTGGCTTCAGGCGTGAACCCGAGCCATAAATTATGGTTTGCAAGCCATTTGTGGCTGAGTTCATGTAAAAAGGCCGAGCCAAAAAGGAATTTCTCCTATTGTGGCTTGTGAACTCCCTTGCCACTTTTATATGGGAGGAAAATGAGGAGCTATCCATTTGCAAATGTCTGTGGAGTTTCTCCGTCCTCCAGGTCATGGTTGTCCCAAAGGTGCTTTTTTGAAAGAGGCAACTGGACTTTTCTGGTTTTCCTTGGAAGACGTTTTGCTTCTCATCCAAGAAGCTTCCTCAGTTCTGAGCTGAACTTCTGTGACTTACGACCCTTAGAACTGTCACATACAAATCCACACAATCACATGTTGTTCTGACCCTACACCCTTTTTCGACAAATCAAACATAATCCAAAAGGAACAGAAACCTTGTAATGCTTTTACAAAATAATTAGCTGTGATAAGCACAAGCCTTGCCAAACTGTGTGAGATTTGCCAAAAAATAACAGACAAGAAATAATTTGTAATACAAAAATGTTCAAATACAAACTCAGGATACTGGAATGTCCACAAGGATGGAGTATCAAAATGTCTTTGCCTTCTGCAAAGTATGTTCCTTTCACAGCTGGCTTTTATCTTCTTGAAGGAGGGGCCTTTACCTTGAAGCCTTACTCCTAAGCTGCCTGTGCTGTTGTAGCTGCTCTTTCCTCCGAGCAATCCTTCGTGCACACGCACTTGGCCCAGGCTCCTCGGGAACCTCCTCATCGCTGCTACCAGCCCCCACAATTTCTGAAGGAAGCAATTCACTCCCTAATGGTCCTGGCTCCTCATCTGAGTCCTCGCTCTCCTCAGCTGTCCGCACCTGCTGCCGGCTAACCACAACACATGTTCAGAATTTGGGTGGCTTGGCAACTGGCATGTATTCACAACAGGTGCAGAGTCCTGAGGTTGTATGATCATCACCATTTTCCCAGACCCGCAACCTCAATGGATGAAGCTGGGGTTTACTTAATGACTGCATGATTCACTTCACAACTGCAGTGCTTCCCTTAGTGCACAAAAAAGATGATAACATCGAGCAGGCCTCACTTCACAAGGATCCTTTTGTGGTGCGGTGTGTTAAACTGCAGTATCGCAGGCAGACTCTGCCCACAGCCGGGAGTTCGATCCTGACAGGGCTCAAGGTTGACTCGGCTTTCCATCCTTCTGAGGTGGGTAAAAATGAGGACCCAGATTGTTGGGGGGGGAGGGGCAAACAGGCGGACATTGTAAACTGCTTAGAAAGGGCTGTAAAGCACTATGAGGTAATATATAAGTCTATGTGCTATTTGCTAACAATGGCCTTGCTTAGCAATTGTGAAAAAGTTGTGAATTCTTCAACTCTGGAGGTTTTAAAGAACAGATTGGAAAACCATTTGTCTGAAATGGTATCAGTCTCAGGAGTGTCAAACTTGATTTCATTGAGGGCTGCATCAGGGTTGTCTTTGACCACAATGGGTGGGTGGGACATGATGGGCATGGACAGCTTGACGTCACTCATGTCAGGGGCACCAAGTGCTAAAGCAGGACTTCCTTCAGACCCTCCCTCACTCTCATTATAATCTCCTTCCTTCCTTCCTTCCTTCCTTCCTTCCTTCCTTCCTTCCTTCCTTCCTTCCTTCCTTCCTTCCTTCCTTCCTTCCTTCCTTCCTTCCTTTTCTTTTTCCTTCCCTCTTCATTCTCTTTTCATTTGCCTTCCTCTCTTTCCTTAGCTTTCCTTCCTTGCTCTCACCCTACCCTCCCAAGCTTCGTTTTCGCTGGCAGAGGGCTGCAGGAGGCCATCGCGGCTGAAAACGGAGCCCGGGAGGATTGCACATGGCACTTCCAGGCTTCATTTTCACTGGCAGAGGCACCACAGGCCAGTCCTTTACTGTTTCCAGGACGGCCACACGAGCCAGATCTAAGCACCCCATGGGCCAGATCAAGCCCGTGGGCTTTGAGTTTAACACTCCTACTTGAGCAGGGGGTTGGATTAGAAGACCTCCAAGGTCCCTTCCAATTCTGCTATTCTATTCTATTCTATTCTATTCTATTCTATTCTATTCTATTCTATTCTATTCTATTCTATTCTATTCTATTCTATTCTATTCTACTCTGCTCTACTTTATTCTACTCTACTCTACTCCATTCCACTCTATCCATTCCATTCCATTCCCTATTCTACTCTACTCTACTCTACTCTACTCTACTCTACTCTACTCTACTCTACTCTACTCTACTCTACTCTACTCCATCCCATCCCATCCCATCCCATCCCATCCCATCCCATCCCATCCCATCCTATCCTATTCTACTCAATGGAAATTCTGGCCCCAATTCTGATCGTAAATTGAGGATTACCTGTAACGGAGGTTAAAATATACTACTAACCTCACACAACTGGAAGAAGCTATGATGAAACTTTGAAGAAAGCACGTTTTCTCCTCGGTGCTACTTGTAGAAATAAACCTAGCATTGAAAGAACTGTTCTCCGAAGCAGATATTAAAACAAATCCTGACTGATTTCCGTTTGAGATTCCGAACCAGCAGTTATTTTCCAGGCTTTAATCTAGCCAATGCATCCTCCAAACCATAGGTGCAGGCGATCCCACACTGGAGTTTCTGACCTCGGGAAAATGAGCTGCATGCTCCACCGATCATGCACCCTCTTCCGCTGCCTTGGAAGCGAAATCGTGGCCACTTCGGGAATTCCTGCGCCTCTCTCTCTCTGGTGAAATATTCATGGCTCCCAAAGAAGAGTTAATTTAATTGCACTGCAAGTGGCTGAATAATTTAGGCGCCTTCTTTGCAGACACTTTTTTTGTGAGGCATCATTAGCGTCCTGCTGTGTGGGTAGGCCAGGAACATAATGCTGGGGACCTCACTGGCTCAGCAAACGGCAGGCAATGAAGGAAACGCAATGCAAATGCATTCTGGCCTGGATGTTTAATGAAGAATGTGGCCCTAGGAAGCTAGGTTGGGGCCTGCTTGTCCAGTGGAGATGTGGCTGTGGCTGTGGCTGCCACGCAGAGGACCAGATCATTGATTTTATACGTCCTTAGTTTTCAATCAGTGGAATAAATTGATATGGGCTGGCTGCCCTTCCTACTGGATGTGGGACGAGACAATGAAAAATGAGCTTCCAAGATTTAAAGCACTGTTTCTCAGCTTTAGCAAATTTAAGATGGATGGACTTCAACTCCCAGAATTCCCCAGCCAGCATGGAATTCTGGCAGATGAAGTCCACCCAAAAGTTCCTAAGGTTGAGATACACTCATCTAGTGTATTGTTTTGTGTATTTTTCTACGTTCTCTTTCCTTCTATTCCTTCCCTCCCCTTTCTTTGCCTTTGAGAAATAACAACACAGTCACCATATGTGCCTTCTTCCATCTGTCTTACATTTTGCCCGCAGCAGCACCTCAGAAATTTAAACTCACGTGCAGAATTGTAACTTCAAATTCAAGGATACCACGAGTTTAACTCCTGTAAGGTTTCCACTCAATAGAAGAGCCAGGGGCGGTGTTCGTGTAGCATATGTCGCCTGATGAATTCATTGACTTTTTCTCTCTTTTTGAATAGAAGGCATTGAACCGTCAGATCACTGAATCAGTTGGATTTTCACAACATGTAAAATCCACTAAACAAATAAATAAATTCTAAACTGAGGTTTAGCAGAATGACTTATCTTGAAGAGTAGGAAAGTGAGGAACTCAAAAAAATTGCCCTTCCAGAAGCTCCCAAAGCCTTCACGTCATGGACCAGTCTCCTTCTTTGGAGGAAGTGACTTTGTAATGTCCGCCGCCACCACTATTTTCCAGGGTGGAATGGGACAACTTACTGTGGCCAACTTGCCCCGGCCAACTTGCCTGGCTATCTCACCATGGCTGACTTGCTGTGCCAACTTCACATGAACCAACTCGCTGCAGGACAATTTAATGCAGGATAGCTCAAGAGTGGGACAAGGAGAATGGCAGTTCGCCCTAACCCGAGAAGGTTCAAACCTAAAGCAAGACAAGGCCCAATGCAATTCACTTGTCCCTATCTTGAGTTATCGCTTGTTGAACTGTCTCACAGCACATTGTCCCTCAGTGAGTTGGCTGAGGTGAGTTGTCCTGCACCGAGTTTACCAGGGCGAGTTGGCCAGGGTGAGTTGGATGGGGTGAGATAAACCCCTTTTATTTAGTTTATAGTGAATTCCTCTCCAGCAAAGTCCCGGCCAACAGTCTTTCAAGATATTTCATTTTATCAGGCTTGGAGAGTTGCCTGGCTGATATCTTTCAGATGCCGCACTGGAGCAGACAATACTTGGCAAGAATTCAGGAACAGATCTTCATCTAAATGAACTAAGTGTCTCCTGCAAACTTCACTTCCCTTTCACTCCTCTTTTATTCCCTATGGGAGGGGCCATTCACCATCCACCTGTGCCTTTACTCCCGAGTCAACTCTTGTTCTTTAACTTCCCTTCTCCTGGCAGCTCTGTGCATACGCACACTGGGAACAGGCTCCAGCTGTTCTTCTGCCTCACTGATATCTGATTCCAAAGGCAGCTAATAACTGCCAGATGCCCCTGGCCCCATCTCTGCCTCTGATGCAGAGCACTCATCAGGCCTTCCCCAGACACCCAGACTGGCCCCTGTTCCTCCCCAACCTCCTCACTGTCCGAATCTGCTACCAAGCTCCGCTGGCTGTTGGCAGACCACAACACACTGCATCCTAACTCTGGTATGTGTGTGTGAGAGAGTCATTTTTTTACCTATTAAAAGGGAAAAAAAAAATAAGACAGGAAAGTAATTCAGTGCTGCCACCTAGAAATGTTAGCTTTGTCTTCCATTCCACTTGGAAGACAGACCACTCTCACAAGGAATAAATGAAATCAAACCTTGTTAAAAATGGTGAAAAGTAATCATGTAATATCTTGTTAAAGGGTCTGTATTTAAGGTTAAGCATTTAATAGTGAAGAAGATGAGTTATGGAGCAGTTTAAAATGACAGGAAAACAGCAACTTGGGTAAAAAGAAAAAATCAGGGGACAAATTCAGTGCTGGAGGCTGACCACTAGATGGCAGTGGCCTGCTACAAGTAAAGGAAATTCTAATGTCTTCATAAAGAAGAGATGGGAGGAGAATCCCAAATTAATATGACAGATTAACAGAGAAAAATATTTTTTCTGGCACATTGTAGGAATTTAGTCTTGAAATTGAAGTGTCTACTGGTAATTCTGTAATTTACAAGGAGAAATAGACAATGGAGCTTACTTAGTAGCACAGAGGAAATAGACATAAAAATTACAGCATTATTTATTTTTTCAGAAGCAACACTATCTGAGGCAGCACCTGTTTCTTTACATTAGTTTCTCTTGACTTTCCAGCTTCTTAAAATTTAAATCTTATTCCAAAATTAAACAGATCAATTTCTCTGGACATTCTCTAGACATTTTATCTGAATTTTCCCGTTTCTTAAAATCTAAATCTGAATCATAAACTGTTGAGAAATTGTGATTTTTCTTTGCTTTTAAGTAATATTCCTGGTCCACAGCTTCTCCATGAATTCTGCCGTAATATTTTAAACAACCAATGTTTTTCCCCCTTGTCCAGGAAAGGAAGGGTGTGAATTTATCTGCCCCTGTGTATGTGACAGTGAGCAACCCTATGGCAAGGACGTGTGGATTGGAAATGTCTGATAGTTTTGCAAGGGAACTATTTTCACAACTCAGGGTGAATACAACCCAAACTTAACCTATTGTATGAATGTAGTTGCAGATCAGGGAAGGCGGGGGGGGGGGGGGGGGAGGAGAGAAATGTGTCCATGCAGAAGAAAAAAGTCCTCATTTAGTATGCGCATCAGGACATGGCTTGGATGAAAAGGATGGAGCTTGCTTTGCAAGTTGCCCGACCTTTGAGTTAGTTTCAGATAAGAAGCACATCCTAAAGGATTAGCTCCAATTTATGGAAAGTTGTATTCACTGTGAGTAATGATGCTCAAGAAGGAAGAGCTGGTGTGAAGGATTATGGTGACGTGGCCATTTCCCAGGAAGGAGGTAACACATTCTAGAAAGGTGGAGTAGAGGGGAGAGAGAGACAGACAACATAGCCCAGCAATTGATTTTTTTTTTTTTTACCTGTGGCACTTCCAGGTAGAAAGGGTTAGCTGTGACATCACTGTTACCCTGGGAACGCCCAGTTGGGCACAGCTGTCATGTCCCTGGCAGGAGCTGGAGTGAAGGACAAGAGCTCAACCTTGCCCGATATCGGGTCTTGGGTCTCGAACACAGGCTTGCTAACCTCCTGCCCAGCGTCCCAACCACTCAAGTCACCACGCTCCTCGGAAAGAGAGGTAGAGAGTACAGATAGTCACTCCCTACAATCTCCTAGGGTATATCTGTTAGGCTAAAGGTAGTAAAGGTTTAGTCTGGCAAGATTCTGTCTCTTATGTGTAAGGCAATAAAGAACTCAATTGTTCTTTGGCTGAATTCTCTGGCTGAATTGTTCCACATCATTTGTGGGCTTAGCCTGACATCCATAAAATATTATAAGTCTGAAAGTGCATATCTCCTCACCTCACCACTATAATGCAAGAAACTAAGGAGGGTCCTTTCTGAGAAATTTGCCATTCCCCTATTTCTTCTGCAAATTCTCCTGCATTTAATCTGACTGTTGCCTTGTCTGTTTCCCATGCTCATTTCCAAAAAACATTACACAGCTTTGCAATTTTTTTTTGTGTGAAGATGTTGAAGAGCTGAAGAAGCTTCTTGGATGAGAAACTAAACGTTTTCAAAGAAAAACCAGAAAGCCCAGTTGCCTCTTGAAAAAGCACCTTTGAGACAACCATCACCTGGATGAGTGAGGAACTCTGTAGACACAGCTTTGTAAAGTGGCTCTTGTCATTTGTGATGAAAACCTCCAATCCTGCAGACACCTCAGGAAGGAATGGACCAATTATGGTTAATTAGTTCATGTTTTTGTGCTGAGAAAGGAAGAGATCAGATTGCTTTGACGCATACCTGTAACCATGCCAAATAGTAACCTAACTGCAGCATGCACTTTTAACCAGGGTTAGGCTATTTGTGGCTCTGCATATTGCACAAACCTAACCCACCCTGCTTGCTATGTTTATGGTTTAATGCATTTCTGCAACCACATAAAATGTGCTAATTCAGCAACCAGTTTAAGTGTGTTATATGAATGAGGACTGAAAAAGCTATGAGAACCTAAAAGATTGGTGCAATTATTGTTACTTTTTTATTTAATAGCTAATGTTCTACCAAGTTGAAATTTGAGACTGCACAGACAGAATAACAGCACCAAGTCTATTACATTATTGAAATTTGGGTAGAAATAGTAAAACTGCAGAGTTGTAAATATATTCTCCAAAATAAACTAACCAAGGGCAATACTAACCGAACTTAGCATGCTGATCAAACGCAGGTGGGAAAACCTGTTGGACGAAAGGCAGGTCTCTGCTTGTACTTAACTACAGCACAACTATGTGTTGTCAACATTTTTCTACTCTGTCCTTTTTCATATCTCTTCATCCCTTCCTCAGGTTGCACTTGTTCCTGGTTCCTGCACTTGTTCAACACGAAAATGGTTTTCCACCCATAAAACGTTGAGTCGAAGTCCCTTCAGCCCATCCTGAAGTGAGCAGAAAAAAATTACCACTGTAAACATTTGTAAACTGTGACATGTTGGTAACAGAGTCTAATAAAAGCTACCTATCTTGAGGCAGAACACACAACGTAGGTTAACCGAGTTGGAAGGCACCTTAGAGGTCTTCTAGTCCAACCCTTTGCAGGAGACCCTATACCAGGGGAGTCAAACTCAAGGCCCAGGGTCTGGATCTGGCCTGTGGGGTGCTTAGATCTGGCCCATGGGGCCACCTTGGAAACAGCGAAGGACTGGCCCACAAAAATGCCAACAAAAATGGAGCTCAGGAAGGCCGCTCCGTTTTTGCCGGCAGAGGGTTGCAGAATAGAATAGAATAGAATAGAATAGAATAGAATAGAATAGAATAGAATAGAATAGAATAGAATAGAATAGAATTCTTTATTGGCCAAGTGTGATTGGACACACAAGGAATTTGTCTTGGTGTAAATACTCTCAGTATACATAAAGAAAAGATACATTCGTTAAGAGTCAAGAATCATAATATACAACACTTAATGATAGTCATAGGGTACAATCAACAATTGAATCATATTAGGAAAAAGTCAATATAAATTGTAAGGATACAAGCAACAAAGTTACAGTCCTACAATCACAAGTGGGAAGGGATGGGTGACAAGGAGTGATGAGAAGATTAACAGAATAGTAGTGTACACTTTCTAAATAGTTGAACAATATTGATGGAATTATTTGTTTAGCAGAATGATAGCTTTTGGGAAAAAACTGTTCTTGTGTCTAGTTGTTCTGGTGTGCAGTGCTCTATAGCCTCGTTTTGAGGATAGGAGTTGAAACAGTTTATGTCCGGGATGTGAGGGGTCTGTAAATATTTTCACAGCCCTCTTTTTGACTCGTGCAGTATACAGGTCCTCGACTGAAGGCAGGTGGGTAATAATCATTTTTTCTGCAGGAGGCCATCACAGCCGAAAACAGAGTTTCAAAGCCCGTTTTTGCTGGCAGAGCACTTGGACTTGTGCCGGCATCCCCAGCACGAATGATGTCACGCTGGCCACGTCTAATCTGGCCAAGCTCTCCCCTGTCCTCCAAGGTCAAACACAACCCTGATAAGGCCCTCAATGAAATCAAGTTTGACACCCCTCCCTTGTACCATTTCAGACAATTGGTTGTCTAAGCTCTTCTTGAAAACCAAATAACAGATAATCAGAGTTGGAAGGGACCTTGTATGTCATCTAGTCCAACCCCCCCCCCAAGACCCTAGACCATTTCTGACACAGGGCAGTCCAATCTCTTCTTGAAAGCCTCCAGTAATGAAACTCCCACAACTTCCGAGGGCAACTTCTGTTCCATGGGTGGATTGTTCTCCCTGTCAGAAAAATTTCTCCTTATTTCCAGGTTGAATTTCTCCTTGTTCAATTTCCATCCATTATTCCTTGTCTGGCCTTCAGGTGCTTTGGAAAATAGCTTGACCCCCTTCCTCCTCTCTGGGGCAGCCCCTCAAAAAACCTCCAGTGATGGAGCAATCAAAACTTCTAGAGGCAAGGGTCTACAGAGCTTCTCAATCATTGAGGTCATGGTTGTTCCAAAGATGTTTTCTTCCAAAAGGCAAGTGAAATTTCTTGGTTCTTTTTTCATTGAGAATATTTCATCTCTTGGATGTTGATGGAACAACAATGAGAAAAAGCACCTTTGGGCATTCTGGAGGCAAGCTGTTCCATAGATTAATTGTTCTTTCTGGCAGGAAATTTCCCCTCAATGCTAGGTTGGAGTTCTCTTTAATGATCTTCTACTTGTTACTTCTTGTCCTGTCCTCAGGTGCTTTGGAAGAGAGGTTGACCCCCTTCATCTCTGTGACAGACCCCCACGTACTAGAAGAGTGCTACCAAATCAGCATTGGGGTTAAGTGGAGATAAAATCAAGACAATGATGTATATTGGTGGATGTATCAGGAAATATATTTTCTGTGGCTTCTTTGGGTGCAAATGGGCGGCGAGACAAAGGCATGGTGATTATAATCCTGTTTTGATACTGGCGAGACAAACACAAGCCTCTCTATCTCCTGTCCAGACTGAGGCAGTGTTTCCACTGGCGTCAACCCAAACCAGATTTCATTGGGATATTTATTTTTCACACTAATGAGAAATTTCCCATCAGAAAAGCTGTTTCCCACCCATCCCGTCCTGACCTCTCCGTATCCCAATCTCCTCTTTTGACGAGCAGCAAAGGAATGAGGCAGGAATGGGGAAAGGACATAGATTGGGCTAAAGTGCAGCGGCTTATTTTTTGAAATTAATGACTCCCATCCATCTACATGAAAAGAGGGGGAGCTTTTCAAGAGAACTCAAGGAGCAGATTGGAGAATCACAAGAGTGGAAGGGACCAAGGAGGTCTTCTAGTCTAACCCCTTGCTCAAGCAGGAGATACTTTACCATTCCAGAAAAATAATCTCTTCCTAAAGAAAAAAAAAAATCTCTTCTTAAAAACCTCCAGCGATGGAGCACTCCCAGTTTCTGAAGGCAAACAGTTCCACTAGCTAATTGTTCTGTCAGGAAATTTCTCCTTTGTTCTAAGTTGCTTCTCTTCTTGATTAGTTTCCATCCATTGCTTCTTGGCCTGCCTTCAGGAGCTTTAGAAAATGGGTTGACCTTCTCTTTTTTTTGTAGCAGCCCCTTAAATATTGGAAGACTGCTATTATATCATCCAGAGTCCTTCTTTTCACTAAACTAGACACACCCAATTCCTGCAACTGTTCTTCATATGTTTTAGCCTTCAGTTGCCTAATTGTCTCTGTTGTTCTTCTCTGCATTCATTCTAGAGTCTCAGCATCAGGGGTGGGATTCAGCCGGTTCGGGCTGGTTTGGGTGAACCAGTTGTTAAATTTACATCGGGTTCACCGAACTGGTAATTGAACCAACTGGCTGGCCCTGCCCACCCTGCCCTGTCCCTCCCTGGAATCTCCACACGGCCTATTTTGGATGCAGGAAAGTGCAGAGTCCGTGTGGAGGCTCTGAGAGGGCAAAAAACGGCCCTCCCGGAAGTTCCGGTAGTCCAGAAATGGGCCTGTTTCTGGCTTCTAGAAGGCCTCAGGAGCCTGAGGGAGGCTGTTTTTGCCCTTCCAGAGGCCTGATGGAAGCCTCCGGATCTGGGGAAGGTGAAAAATGGCCCTCTCATAAGTCCGTAAACATATCTGTTTTTAGCTTTTGAAGAGCCTCTGGAGCCCAGGGGAGGCCGTTTTCGCCCTCACAGAGGCCTGAGGGAAGCCTCCGGACTCTGGGGAAAATGAAGAACTGCCCTCCTGGAAGTTCCCTTAGGCCATGCCTGTCGTGTCCGCAAAAGAAGCCAGGAGTCGGTGACTAAGTTTCAAGCTCTTTATTAAACAGTTGTGAACCGAACCGGCGAAAAGGAAAAAGCCCGCGGCTTTTATCCTTTTCGCTGCGGCGGCCGCGGCCAATGGCAGCGATTCAAGTCTCCCGCTCTTGGAGCGAGCCAATCGCGGGAGACCTCAATCGGGCCAATCAGCGCGGCTCGCCTGGCCAATCAGAAATCCCCGCGCTTTAGCCAATCAAAGCGCGGGGATTTCAAGTATTCAAATTAAGGACAGAACACCCCTCCCCTCTTGGTATAGTCCATCACGTTGCGTAGTCACGTAGGTAGGCGGGGCTCCGTCTAGTCCTACTTGACCTGCGCAACTCAGTTGCAAGCTGGATTTCGGCTGGAGCGGTCATGTTTTTGGCTGCTCCCTTTTCTGTGCGAACCGGCTGGATGATCGGGCCGGTTCTTTCTCCGTGGTTCCCACCTGGGCCTTCCGGGTTGGTTGAGCTACGGGTTTCGCCGCTCCCGCTTGGCTTCTCCGAGTCGGTAGAGCTGGCTGGGTGGTTCTTCTCCGGTGGGGAATCGCGATGGCTGCGTTCCGGTAAGTACTGCTGGTTTATTTTTTCTTGCGTTTGTTTATTCGGGTATTCCCTCCCCCCTTGGTTCGTGTTTTGGGGGTTGAGGTCCGTTGCAGTTCGTGACCTGAGCTGGTCTATGTGTCGTTTCCAGGCTCGCCCATCGGTGGTTTGGAGCCGGTACGACCGTGGACCTGTGATTTGAGTGATGACGGCTGGGATCCATAGGGGGTCCCCCGTCAGATTTTTTGCGTACACTAAGTCACCGGGGGCAAAGGTCCAGTATTTTGTACTGGAGTCTGGGGGTCGCTCCGGGTTATATGTTGGGTGTAACCTGTCGAGCGGGGACCTCAGCTTCCTACCCATCAGCAACTCGGCTGGGCTTTTGTTGGTAGTGGTGTTCGGGGTGATGTGTTGTATAAAGAGGAGTTTATTGATTTTGTCGTTGATCTCCCCGTGGTCCATTTTCCGGATGGTTTTTTTTGTAAATTGGACCATCCGTTCCGCCCTACCGTTCGCCGCCAGATGCGCCGGTGCTGTTAATGCGTGGCGGATGCCCCTCTCCGCCAGGAACCTCTCGAAGTCGAGGGAAGTAAACTGGGGCCCGTTGTCTGAGACGACGACGTCTGGGAGGCCGTGTGTGGAAAAGAGTTTGCCAAGTTCTTTAATAACAGCCTCCGTGGTAGTGGATTTCATGTCGCTTACCTCCAACCAGTTGGAGTAAGCGTCAACTGTGATCAGAAAGGTATGTCCATTTGTGGGACCGGCAAAGTCTAAATGGATTCTGGACCAGGGTCCCCTTGGTGTTTCCCAGTCCAGGATGGGTGCTGCGGGTGGGCTGGGTCTGGTCTCCTGGCATCGTTGGCATTTGGCTACCCATGCCTCTATCTGCTTGTCCATTCCTGGCCACCAAGCGTAACTCCTGGCCAGGGCTTTAGTTCTGACGATGCCAGGATGCCCTTCGTGCAGCATCTCTAAGACCCTCCCTTGCAACCTGTCCGGGATGACCACCCTGTCACCCCACAAAATACATCCCTTGAGTAGTGAAAGTTCAGTCTGGCGGTTTCTGAATATCTTAACGGATTCGTCACTGTCCCTTTCCGGCCAACCTTTTTCCACCCAATGTAAAATTCACGCCAGACGCCTGTCCTTGATAGTTTCCCTGGCAATGTCTGATGCTGTAATGGGTAGGTTGGGCAAATTTTCGATGTTAAGGGTGTTTGTTGTTGGTGCTGGGTCAGGATCAGAGTCTGGTAAAGGCGAGCGGCTTAAAGCGTCCGCGTGCGAAATTTTCTTACCTGGCTTGTGTAACAGTTCGTAGCTGTAGGCTGCCAGGAACTCGGACCACCTTGTCATCCGGGGTGATAAAATGTTCGGGGTGGCTCGGTTTCCTGCGAGGATGCCCAGCAACGGCTTGTGATCTGTCACGATGGTAAACGGGCGGCCATAAAGGTATTCGTGGAATCGCTTAACGGCGGCAACTATAGCCAAAGCTTCTTTGTCCAGCTGGCTATAGTTCCGCTCTGGTTTAGTTAGAGTCCTGGAAAAGAAAGCGATGGGTGCTTCTCTTTTGTCGGGGAGAGTATGGCTGAGGACAGCGCCGACGCCGAAAGGTGATGCGTCGCAAGTGACAACCAAGGGCAAGGTTTCGCTGAATTGAATCAGAATGGCATCGGAGGTGAGGAGGTCTTTGGTTTTTTGGAAGGCGGCTTGCTCTCGTCTCCCCCAAGTCCAAGTTGCCGCCTTATCCAGGAGCCTATGCAGAGGCTCCGCCGCCGTAGCCTTTTGGGGTAGGAAAACATTATAAAAATTCAGCAAGCCTAAGAAAGCCTGTAGTTCCGTTTTAGACCTTGGGGCGGGGGCTTCTTTGATGGCTTTCACTTTTTTAATTGTAGGGTGAATGCCATGCCGGTCTAGAAGGTAGCCCAAGAATTCCACTCGCTCTGTGCATAGTTGGCATTTTTCTCGTTTTACTTTGAGTCCCGTTACTTTAAATTTTGTTAAGACCTCCCTGAGTCGGTTTTCTAATTCGGCTTCGTTTGGCGCCGCCACTAATACGTCATCAAAATAGGGCACCACCCCCTTGATGCCCTGCAGTAAACGTTCCATCAGGCTCTGAAAGATGCCTGGTGCCACGCTGACTCCGAATTGGAGCCGGTTACATTTGAATGCCCCCCTGATGGGTAACGATGGTCTGGGCTTCCGCTGTTTTTTCGTCGACCGGCAACTGCTGATATGCCTGGGCGAGATCGAGCTTGGCAAAGACCTTGCCCCCTCCCAGTGAGTGCAGTAGGTGTTGCACGATTGGGACGGGGTAGGCGCTTTGTTGCAATGCGCCATTTAGGGTGGCCTTATAGTCCCCACAAATTCTCACGGACCCGTCTGGCTTGACTGGGGTCACTATAGGGGTCTCCCATCGGGCATGGTCTATCGGCTGCAACACCCCCTGTTTGACGAGCTTGTCGATCTGCTCGTCAATTTTTGGTTTTAGGGCGAATGGTACCCTCCTAGGTTTTAGTCGCTTGGGGGGAACCCTAGGGTCTAGGTCAAATGAGATAAGGGGCCCCTGGTACTTGCCCAGGCTTCCGTCGAAGACCTCCCGGAACTCCTGGGCTAGCCGCTGTTCCCAGCCGTCGTCGACGACGTGGTTGACTCCTGTCAGCGCGATGTCAAGCGGGGCAAACCATTGTAGGCCCAGCAGGCTTGGGCGGTCGCGATCGACGATTGTGAGTGGGAGTTGTTCGGTGCGGCCTTTGTAAGTTACATTAAAGTTCTTGGTGCCCACTACCGGGACGCGGTTTCCTTGGTAGTCTTTTATAATGATTTTTTGGGCATTAATGTTCCTCTTATGGAGGGTGGGCACTAGCCGTTTTATCTCGTGCCATGCAATCATGGAGAGGTAGGACCCGGAGTCCACCTCCATCTTGCATGGTTGGCCTTCAATATGGACTTCTACGTGTACCTTTCTGGCGCCGTCGGAGATGGCGTGGTCGATGGTTACCGTCTGGTGGGTATCTTCCTTGCGCCGACTGTCGCCGCCTCTAGAAGATCGTTGGATTCGGTCCCACCGACCATCCGATTGGCGATCTCTGGTCCTGGGCGGGGGGCTTTCCTTCTTTCGGTCGTGATGTTCCCATCTGGGCGGGCTGCGGGTCTTCTTTTGGCGGCAAACTCGAGCGATGTGTCCCCGTCTTTCACAATGCCTACAGATAGAGTCAAAAAATCGGCATTCTGATCTGGGGTGGTCGCCGCCGCACCCGGCACAGTTGGTCCTCGACCTACGACCTCTTCGGTTCCGCTGGTCGCCGCGACCCGTTTGCACGCGATGTATGTCCTCCTCGTCTTCCGACGTGCTGGACGTAGACTGGAAATCTCCGTAGTGTGCAGTTGATTCACTTTTAGGGTCGGCCGACCTTGCCGGGTTGTTGTTTCCGCCCTTCGAGTCTGATTTTCGCATGCTGTCAGCAGAAGTGTGGGTTGCTTCTGCGGCTGCGGCTGCGGTGAGGGCGTCTGCTAGGCTGATGTCGCCCTTGGCCATAAGCCGGCTCTGGAGTGTAGGGTCCCATAGGCCGAGTACGAATCGGTCTCTTAGGAGGCTGTTCAGACCTTCAAACTCGCAGAGCCCTCCTAGGCGCCGCAATTCGGCGACGAAATCGCTCAGTTTTATGCCTGGTTTCTGATCTCGGCGGTAAAATTCGTTGCGCCGGATCAGGATGGGGACCTCGGGGGCATAATGGCGCCGCAGGATAGCTTCGAGGACGTCCCAGTCCATGGCGGTTGCGTCTGCCGGCTTGGCCAATGCCTTGGCCATCTGGAAGACCTCGGTTCCGCAATGTGTGAGGAAGACGGCGCGTTTTAGCGGGCCCGGGGCGTCCTTCATTCCGGTGCACTCGAGGTACATGCGGAAACGGTCTGAAAACGATTCCCAGTCCTCGGTGGCGGGGTTGAAGGGAGCGGGCGGTGCGATTTTCGCCATCTCTGTGCTGAAACTGGCTCTTGTTGGACACGGGGTTCGGTTCAGGGTCGGGATCCCACCTTCGTCGCCAGTGTCGTGTCCGCAAAAGAAGCCAGGAGTCGGTGACTAAGTTTCAAGCTCTTTATTAAACAGTTGTGAACCGAACCGGCGAAAAGGAAAAAGCCCGCGGCTTTTATCCTTTTCTCTGCGGCGGCCGCGGCCAATGGCAGCGATTCAAGTCTCCCGCTCTTGGAGCGAGCCAATCGCGGGAGACCTCAATCGGGCCAATCAGCGCGGCTCGCCTGGCCAATCAGAAATCCCCGCGCTTTAGCCAATCAAAGCGCGGGGATTTCAAGTATTCAAATTAAGGACAGAACAATGCCCACCGTGGCTATGCCCACCCAGCAACCGAACAGAGAACCGGTTGTTGGGATTGTTTAATCCCACTCCTGCTCAGTATCTTATTTATATTTTGTGTCACCAAAACTGGATGCAGTATCCCAAGTGTGGTCTTACCAAGGCATTATAAAGTGGTATTAACACTTCACATGATCTTGATTCTATTCTATTAATGCAGTTTAGGACTGGCTTGGCTAAGGCACACTGTTGGCTCATATTCAAGTGATTGTCTCCTAGGACCCCAAGATCCCTTTTGTTGTTATTCCTGTTGAGCCAGGTACTGCCTATTTCATACCTGAACATTTGGGTTTTTCTTGCCTAAATGTAAAACCTTACTTTTCTCTACATGTAATTTCATTGTGTTGGATAAGGCCCAATGTTCAAGTCTGCTAAGATCCTTCTGTATCTTGAGTCTATTTCAACTGATCAATGGAAAAATTTGCCTCCAGAAGTTGCGAATGCTCTGGAAGTTTTTAAAAAGATGTTGGATAACCATTTGTCTGAAGTGATGTAGGGTTTCCTGCCTAAACAGGGGGTTGGACTAGAAGACCTCCAAGGTTCCTTCCAACTCTGTTATTCTATTCTATCTTCTGGAGTATGGGCTATTCCTGCCAGCTTGATGTCATCCAGGGGCTTGTGCTTATGTCAGTTTCCCAACACCTTTCTGGTTTTTTGCTTGAGTGGGAAGATCAGGCCTACAGTTTTGTGCTGAGATTTTCTTTTCATATTTTTTGGTAAAAAAGAACTGCAAGAGTTCAAAGCAGCTGTGAACTTTTTATAAATAGACCCTGTTCACTTGAAAGCATTTTTTGCCCTGGCTGTTTTCCCTGAAAAATCATGAACTTTCTCACCAAAATGAAATTTGCCTTGCAAGTACATATTTCATTGATAGTATGGCTCTGTTTTTTTCTTTTCTGTTTTTTTAAGTGTTTCATTTTCGAGGGACTGCAAGTTTTGAAAAGTGTGAACTTTGCTGGAATGTCTTTTGGCTTCTGAGATAATTCCTAGAAAGTGCAAAAAACACACACACACATATAAATCTACCACACTTTTCATTCTTCCTTTAAAGTTTATTGTTTTTTTAAAATCTATTTCTCCCATCATGCTGTGCATCTCCAGGTGGTGTGCAACATTAAAATACCTTTAATAAAATATAAAATACCCTGAAATGTACACAATAAAATAAAAGACAGGCAGAGAAATACAGGCAGTGTCCACAAGTGGTGAAGCAGAATCCCACAAGGTATCAAATGCTAAGGGAATAAAAAATATATATATTTTTTTGGCATTCAGCAAATGAATTGCAGTTGTTTTTAAATCACATTTTGTAAGGTAACCGGGGAAAGCCGTTAAGTTTCCCAAAAACATAGATTTAAAGACTTTGCCGTGTTTCTTAAATGCTATCTTTTGAAGATCTGCAGGATATTTGCAAACTAGACAATATCTCCCATAGATATTAAGCCTTAATATCTTAAGATTAATATTAATGAGTATTAAATCCTTACAGCCATCGGTCACTGATCAATTTATTCAGGTGCTTTGCCCCTTCCACCGGAAGCTCCTCCCACCAGATGCTGCTTCCATTAGATGCTCCTCCTACCTGATCTGTCCGTTCCTTTTAATCCTCCTGCCTGCTGCCGCATCCCTCTTTGTAAAACAGTTCACAGCCCACTTCTCTTTTTTTCTGGCAAAAGATGGCCGCCCTGATATTTTACAGAAGTGACTTTTTCAGCATTCCGTCCACCAGGCAAGCTGCCCTCTGTGGCCTTGAAGCTACCCATCCTTTAGATCAGGAATGCCTGCAAAGGGTGGTCAAAAAGTCAAGATGGCAGCCACAATGTCTGATTTTATTTCACATGGCAAGATGGCATCCATCATCTTGACTTTTTGGAATGGACCACAATCTGTAGACACTTCTGCTTTGGATTGCTTTTTAAAATTTCACCTTGGTGTCTTTCCTTCCTTCCTTCCTTCCTTCCTTCCTTCCTTCCTTCCTTCCTTCCTTCCTTCCTTCCTTCCCTCCCTCCCTCGCTGCCTTCTTCTTTCTTTCTTTCTTTCTTTCTTTCTTTCTTTTTCTTTCTTTCTTTCTTTCTTTCTTTCTTTCTTTCTTTCTTTCTTTCTTTCTTCTTCTTTCTTTCTTTTTTCTCATTTCTGTCTCTCTTTCCTTCCTTCCTTCATCCCTTTCATCCCTCCCTGCCTCTTTTTCTTCTTTCTTTCTTTTTATTTCTTTCTCTCTCTCTTTCTCTTTCCTCCCTTCTCTCTCATCTTTTTCTTCTTTCTTTCTTTCTTTCTTTCTTTCTTTCTTTCTTTCTTTCTTTCTTTCTTTCTTTCTTTCTTTCTTTCTTTCTTTCTTTCTTCTTCCTTCCTTCCTTCCTTCTTCCTTCCTTCCTTCTTTCTTTTCTTTCTTTCTTCTTTCTTTCTCTCTCTCTCTCTCTCTCTCTTCTCTCTCTCTCTCTCTCTCTCTCTCTCATCTCTCTCTCTCTTCTCTCTCTCTCTCTCTCTCTCTCTCCCTTGGGGGCTTGATTCTGTCACCCTCCCATTGACCAATTCAGCATACAGGCTAGTTGCTCTGGAATGGCACTTGAGTCACAATAAGGACTAGAAACATGGAGAGGCTTTTAATATCCCTGAGCACTGATTGATTTCCCTGAGCTTTCAGAACAGCAATGCTGGCCTGCAGACTGAGGGTTTGAGTTTCCTGTCTTCCCTGAAATTTGAACAGTCAGTGATATTCATGATGCTGAGAGGGTCAAAGAGCAGGAAGCAAATGTTTGGGCCACATCTGAACTGATGTGTTTCGATGGAGAGTTGTGTCATCTGTGTTTGTTGGCATGGGAGGTGTGCACAAGGTGTGATTTGCAGATGAGTCATGCCAAGGGATGAATAGCAGGAGCTTGAATAAGAAGAGAGAAAAGGGTTTCATCTATCCAACCTAGACAGCAGCGCAACATCCATGGTTTCAAATGACAGAGTTAAATCAAAGATGGCTTCTTTCTGGAATCTAAAATCCCAATTTCTGATTCTTGTCACTTTTAGCCAATCCACATTCCTCCAATGCCTTTTTTCAAAAGGGAGTAGAGACAGGAACCTCACTGGAAATTCACAAAAGAGAAAGAGCTCATTGGCCTTGGATGTTGCCCAGAGTTTGATGCTGACTGTCAATTTTGAGGGAGGGAGAATTAAAAACAAAAGAATCAAGTTTTCTAGCTCTTAAGACAGGAGTTCCCAACCTTTGATCATTCTCACCAAAAACCTGGATGTAGAAAGGATGTGCTATCTCAAAGTCATCAACTTGCAGTTCTAAACTTTCTCTTTCTAAGAAAGCGTTTTGGGGGCACTGAGGGCCAGAGACATACTTGGAAACAAAAAAGGATTCTTTGAATCCAGTACTTTTCATTGTTTGCCATTTTTAAAATGCTGGAAAATATCAGCTGCCTATGCCAAGGACACCTTGGGGCCTCAGCAGGGGTGGGATTCTACTGGTTTGGATCGGTTCAGTGAACCGGATGCTAAAGTTACATCTGGTTTACAACTGACCGGTTGGCCCCACCTACCCCTCTCCTCCCAGGAGTCTCCACGTGGCCCATTTTGGATGCAGATAAGTGCAGGGTCCATCCAGAGGCCTTGGGAAGGGGGAAAATGAGCCTTCTGGAATTCACGAAATGGGCCTGTTTCCAGCTTCCGAAGGGTCTCCAGAGCCTGGCAGATGTTGCTTTCGCTCTCCCACAGACAACTGGGGGAAGCCTCCGGATCCTTGGGAGGGCGAAAATGGTCTCGCCCAGGCTCTGGAGGCCCACTGGAAGCCAGAAACAGGAAGTTCCAGTAGGCCACATCCAACATGACCATGTCCACCCAGCAACCAGGCAGCGAACCAATTGCTGTGATTTTTTGAATCCCACCCCTGGGCCACAGGATGCCATGTTGGGGATCTTGCCCTGCAGAACATTTCCAAGAAAATGGAAAATAACAAGAGTTGGAAGGAAGAGAGTAATCCAACCCCCTTGTTTAAGCAGGACAGCCTATAACATTTCAAGCGAATGGCTGTCCAGTCTCTTCTTAAAAACCTCCACCCACAATTTTCTGAAGGCAAAGCTGTTCCACTGGTTAATGGTTCTCTAGAGTTGTGGTGGCCCAGTGGTTGGAAAGCAGTAATTTTAGGCAAACTCTGCCCACAGTCAGGAGTTCGATCCTGACCAGCTCAAGGTTGTCTCAGACTTCCTTCCTTCCAAAGTTGGTAAAAGGAGGACCCAGTTTCTTGGTGGGCAATATGCTCACATTGTAAACGGCTCAGAGTGTCCTAAGGAGCAGTATGTATGGTATCTTAGCAGTATCTAAGTGCCTTTGCTATTGCTTGCTATACTTGCTGATAGGAAAATTTATCCTTAGTTCTAGGTTGCTTCTCTCCTTGATTAGTTTCCGTCCATTGCTTCTTGTCCTGCCTTCAGGTGCTTTGGAGAATAGCTTGACTCCCTCTTCACTGTGGCAGCCCCTGAGATATTGGAAGACTGCTACCATGTCTCCCCTAGTCCTTCTTTTCATTAAACCAGACATACCCAATTCCAGCAACGGTTCTTTGTATGTTTTTAGTATCCAGTCCCCTAATCATCTTTGTTGCTCTTCTTCAGGATAGTGCCTGGGAAAATGGACATTCTAACAGCAGGCATTTAGCATAACAGAAGCATCAAAGGTGTGGTTGGGTTTGAACAGTTCTTTACTCCTCCCTGCTTTAACAGAGAGGAATAAATTATATGAAAGAAACCAATATATATGCAAATAAATGAGCTGGGCATTGTTGTTGCATGTTATGCTATTCGGCTGTGGCTCACTTGCAAAATCTAAGCAACTTCGGTCCAAGATTTATTATAATTAATATGGTTGTTGTTAAAAAGAAGAATATATACATTTATTTATCTCTCCAGCAAGATCTTTCACGGAGACTTACCGGCTTTGATTTTTATGAATTCTGAAACTAACCAGGTTGCTCTGCAAAGCACATAGTTTAATCTCCGAAGTCCCCATTTCTGAAGAGTTATGTTGCAATTTTAGTTCTTCAAAAAGGTGTATAAATATATAAAAAGCAGGCAGGTTGGGAGAAAAATGCATTTGGTATGAGAAAAAGGCCTTAAAATACAGTATATGCCATTGACTACAAGTTCAAATCAGAGGCGGTATTCATGCCGGTTCTGACCAGTTCTGGAGAACTGGTAGTCGAAATTTTGAGTAGTTCAGAGAACCGGCAAATACCGCCTCTGACTGGCCCTGCCCCCATCTATTCTCCCGAGTCCCAGCTGATTGTACAGGAGAAGGGAGCTGGAAAGCAGGTTAGTGGGGTGGGTAGGGAATGGGGATTTTGCAGTATCCTTCCCCCGCCCATGCCCACCAAGCCACATCATGCGCACCAAGCCACACCCACATAACCGATAGTAAAAAAATTTTGAATCCCACCACTGGTCTAAATGTAAACATAACAGATAACAGATAATCAGAGCTGGAAGGGACCTTGTAGAGGTCATCTAGTCCAACCTCCCCGCCCAAGCAGGAGATCCTACACCATTTCTGACAAATGGCAGTCCAATCTCTTCTTGAAAGACTCAAGTGATGGTGCTTCCCACAACTTCCGAGGGCAAGCTGCTCGATAGGTTGATTTGTTCTCACTGTCATAGAGTTTCTCCTTATTTCCAGGTTGAATCTCTGCTGAATCAGTTTCCATCCATTATTCCTTGTCTGGCCTTCAGGTGCTTTAGAAAATAGCTTGACCTCTTCCTCTCTGTGGCAGCCCCTCAATATTGGAAGATTGCTCCCCTGGTCCTTCTCTTCATTGGACTAGCCATGCCCAGTTCCTGTGACTATTCTTCATATGTTTTAGTTTCCAGTCCCCTAATCATCCTGGTTGCTCTTCTCTGCACTTTTTCTAGAGCCTCAACATCTTTTTTATAATGTGGTGACCAAAACTGGATGCAGTACTCTAGGTGTGGTCTTACTAAGGCTTTATAGAGTGGTCTTAGTACCTCACTTGATCTTGATTGTATCCCTCTGTTAATGCAACTTAGGGTTCCATTAGCTTTTTTGGCTGCTGCTGCACACTGCCAGCTCATATTTAGCTGGTTGTTCATTAAGACTCCAAGATCCCTCTCACAGTTACTGCTATTGAGCCTGGTTTCACCCAGTCTATATGTGTACTTTTGGTTTTTCTTGCCTAAGTGCAGGACTTTACTTTTCTCTACACTGAATTTCATTTTGTTAGATAAGGCCCAGTGTTCTAATCTGTCAAAATCCATCTAGATCTTGAGCCTATTTTCTTGGGTGTTAGCTATTCCTGCCAGCTTAGTATCCTCTGCAAATTTGGTAAGTTCCCCTTCTATTCCCTCATCTAAGTCGCTAATGAGAAATGACATACAGAAACGCCACCACCCCAAAGTTATAGAGAAAACCAGGTAGTATGAGTTGGGGTGTGAATAGGTTACAAAGGAACCTGGGCCACAAATTGATCTGCAGTGCCCTGCCAATTGTTTTATTTCTGCTCTGCATGCGGCTTGATTGGAAAGGTTTTTCTGCAGCACCTGGCATCATCACAAAGAATTTCCAGGGGATGTTGAAAACCAATATTTTAAACAGCTGTTTCCCAATCATGCTGCCAGGAAGGATGGAAACCGAAGGGCAGTGTTCTAAAAATGGTCAGTTTAGTGATGAGCATTTTTGAAGTTACACTAGTGATTTTACGGTCCTTTCGCCTTTTAGAGAAAGGTGTTCCTTTTACAGTACAGTTCATTTAGTGACCATTTGAAGTTACAACGGCACTGAAAAAAGTGACATGACTATTTTTCACACTCATGAGCATTGCACCATCGCCATGGTCACAGGTTCAAAATTTGGACGCTTGGCAATTGACTCCTATTCATAATGGTTGCAGTGTCCTAGGGTCATGTTTTCCCCTTTTTACAAGCAAAGTCAATGGGGAAGCCAGATTCATTTAACAACTGGGCTACTAACTTAACAACTGTGGTGATTCACTTAACAACTGTGTCAAGAAAGGAATCATAAAACTCACTTTAACAAATGTTTCACTTAGCAACGTATTTTTTGGGCTCAATTATGGCATTAAGTCGAGGGCTACCGGTGCTGAGATCCTTTGGGAAATGCTGTCAGATCTTGGCTGCAATGCTCCTGGAAAACACTAGGTGGCAAGAATGAGTTTTTTTTTTAAACACCTCTTTGCTGCCATCTAATGACTGTCTGAGATTCTGCAGCCTGTATTTGATAGCCTGACCTTTTGGTTCGTCGAGAAAAGCAAAAATTAAAAATAAAACAGACTAACTTTTGTGTCAACAAGAAATTGAGTTACGGGCTGAATTTCTGCATCTCTCAAAGAGGTGATGGTAGGAAAGGGTTATCAAAAATCTGTTTTTTGTAAACCATGAGAAGGGAGTCATGGGATGGGAACTGCTGGGGGTTGAGAGAGAGAGAGAGAGAGAGAGAGAGAGAGAGAGAGAGAGATCCCTGCTGTAAATCGCAGGCCCAACTGAACTGCTGGGAACGGAAGAAGAGAATGAGGAAATTTCATTGTCATCAGGAAGAGGTGTTAAGTCCTCCCCCACCCTATATGCCAATAGCACTCCTGTGTCAGTAAGCCATTGGGGGCAGGGGGGGCTGTGTCCTTGAGACACACCTGTCCCCAGGGGTCCTCCTTGGGACAGAAACCGAGAAAGAATAGCTGGCTATCCAGAAGTCAAATCCTGGATGTTGCAGAGGTTGGGCAGGGCATGACAGTGGCAGTTGCTCCCTGCTCTGCGCACTCTCACTTCGATGCCTTTGATCAAAGAGGCTTCAGTAGGTGTTTTGACGCATTGTGCCATTGAAGTCTGGATCTTTTCAAGTTGCATTACTCTGGAGGGAAGGGGGCAGGTTTTTTGGTGCGGGGGGGGGGGGCAGGGGGCGGGGCAAGAGGTGTCAAAGCTGCAGAAGGAAAAGCTAAGTTGTTGGGGTGTTGTTGTTTTTTTAGTACCTCCAGCATTGCAAGAGTGCAGTTGCACTGAAATTCACACCTCTTGTTTTCTGCAATTAGATTCCAAAGTTCCTTGTTGTGTTGCCAGTATTCTGTTCAAGTGCCAGGTTACGAATGAGAGAGAGAGAGAAAGAGGGAGAGAGGTGAACGAAAGAAAAAAGAATGGGGGAGAGAGAAGAGAGAAAGAAAAAACAGAGGGAGGAAGAGAGGAATGTGTGTGTGTGAATATGTGTATGAAAGTGGGGGAAGAGAGAGGGAGAGAACACTTCTGCATACATATATGGAAAAAAGTGTGACCCGTTTGTGCTTAGGATCCCTACTCACGATTCCTGCATTCTCACAACACACTTAACCTCATTTTAATTAAATTGTATAATACATAAGCTCATCTGCTAACCCAACAGAACCAAGTGACTTTGGGCAATAAACAAAATTAAAAGGAAAATAAAAACAATTACGAGAACACAAAAATCATAATGCATAGCAGCTGAAAATAAACCAGACATCATAGTCACTAAAATAACCGTGAAACAGGTCCTTGTAGAGCCTTGGGGATCCAAGCAGAGCTAGTTCTTTATGGATTTATGAAAAGCCAGCGGAGTCAGGGCCATCCTAATCTGTGGAAGGAAGCTGTTTCATAGGGCAAGCCCTATGTCAGACAAGGGCACATCTTCCAGGTCCTGCTAGATGACATTCTGGGCTCATGAGACCTGTAGCAAGGCTATCCTGTCTGATTGGATCAGATGGGTAGAAACAACTGGGAAGGGACGTTCCCTCAAGTAAATGATCCCAAGCCATGAAGCTCTTTAAAAATGACAATCAGCATCTTGATTTTCACCCAGAAGCACAACAACAAACAGTGCAACTCACAGAGATGTAACCTGTGCCATTTGCTACCTGTCCTGCCATGAACTTTGGCACTGGTTGAACCTGCTGAATGCTCTTCATTCAGGATTAGGAGGAGGGAGGGAGAAAGAGAGGAGGGAAGGAAGGAAGGAAGGAAGGAAGGAAGGAAGGAAGGAAGGAAGGAAGGAAGGAAGGAAGGAAGGAAGGAAGGAAGGAAGGAAGGAAGGAAGGGAGGAAGGAAGGGAACTGTTTGTCCAAGTCAGCGTGGCTTGCAGACTAAAACTGTTCCTTCAGCAGCATTTTCACTCCTGATTCCTTGAGCCTGGAGGTCAATCTGGATGGAAATCCACTTTTCCCTCAAAAAGGTGTGAATGCTTGGTTTCACCATACTCTTCACCATCAGGTGAAGAGCCTGAGCCCAGTGTCCTGACCCAAGGCTTCCTGAAACTGTAATTAAGCACACACTTAGTCAAAATAACTCTCTTTTTATTTCAATGGTTGGGAATTCTGTTCATTCCCAGCCTGTAATGAGTTCCAAATAGTTTCTCAAGATAAGTACCCACCTTTATCTCCTTTGAATTGCTGCCAAATAATTAAAGTGCTAAATTAACTGGAAAAAAACCACCCAAAGTACCAAGTCCACACAGAGCTTCAAAGTTTAATCTGAATAGAGCAAACAACTTTGCTTCCTGCAAAGGTTTCATCATCTTTGCCTGTCCTTTATACCTTATGGGAGGGACAATCACCTCCCAAGTCTCCCCTTTTGTCTCAGCTGTTTTTGCCTTCTAGCAGCTCTGCGAACAAGAGCACTGAGAACAGACTCCCCTAGTTCCTCTGCCTCTCTGCTGCCAGACTCCGGAGGCTCCGGAGTTAGCACACCACTACCAGATGATCCTAGCTCCATATCTGCATCGGACGCAGGATCCTCGTCCAAATCCTCTCCAGATTCCCGGACTGGTCCCTGTTCTTCCTCACTGTCTGATTCCACTGCCATCTGTACAAGCTGCCAGTGAACCACAACACCCATTAACCCTGCAGCAGCCTACACAACATGTCAGCCCGACACCAAGCCAGCCCATAAACCTGGGCTGGGGTTATCCTTGGCTAGTATTTCTGTAGCTTAATGGGTCAGTGGATGCCAAGTTCCCTTGCTTAATTTATGGCTTGTTATTGTGCAAACTCAGCATCCTGCCAACGAAGTGGGAAAACAGAAATCGCTTTACTGGGAAAGAAAGGTGCAAATTAGATTTTGGCAGAGTGGTGTCCGTTGCAGCAATTCTCCTGTCCTTCAAACAACTTTGAGGATCAGGGAAATCCCTTTAATTGGTGCAACGCTGTCAGCATTCCTCTGTATGGGGGAAAAGAACTCTTTGTTTGCAGAATTCTGTTCCTCTAGTTACAGGGAGATCTGCAGAGTTCAAAAAAGAAAAGAAAAGAAGATGGCAGCCAGAAGGATAAGATCAAAATTCTATTTGCTTATAATCAGTGTTGCACCACCATTTCATCATCATTGTGGCTGCCATTTTGAAGTTTTGATCATAGCCTGCAGACCTCCCCCCCCCCCGGTTGTGGGTGGCTTCTGATTGGCTCCTATCTTTGCAGATCAAATGAAAGAGACACGGGAGGGATTCACACATCACTCCAAGTGATGCAGTTATAAGGAGTCGCTCAGTTTTGACTTAATCTGTTGTGTGAAACCTGCTTTTCTTGTCAGAAACTTTCAGTGTAGGCACAGATTACTTACAAGTTAGACTTTCCATGTCGCTTTTTTTCTTACGAAGAATTTGAATGTGATTGACGAATGATTGACAGTGCAGAATTGGATAGCAAAGGAAGGATGAAGTAGTGCTTTAAATCTGCCCACTCCCCATTTGTCTATCTATTTCTTCTATTTCTTTCTTTCTTTTTTAAGCTGTCGCTGACAATCATTGAGCTCTTGAGCTGACTGACTTGATCCAGTCAGTTTCTCTGCCAGATATACTTCATAGGAGCATTGGAGTATTTGCACCAAGATAGTTCCAAAAGCAATAACGTGTTTTACTCCCAGGAAACAGAAAGAAAGAAAAACTTTAGGAAGAAGCTCAGATGGGTTTCCCACTAACAATGTGGCTTACAAGGAAGAACCATGACAGGCTGGGTTTAAGGTTCTGTGACTGTAGCAATGTTTTTACACCTTGACAAAGTTTACCATCTGCGGACTTCAACACCCAGAATTCCCTTGTCAGCATGCTGAATAATCAAGCATGGATTACGAGAGAGAGAGATATATATATCTGTGCTTTTCTATTTCCTTTTCTGTTGTCTCGTTTGTTTTTTCTTTATAATTTTTCTTTATTTTTAAGAACTGTTTTTTATTTATTTTACTATTTCTATTTTATTTTATGATTTATTTATTTAAATGTTTGTCAGATGATAGACATGTGTTTATCCCAAGCATGTTTAAACTCAGTTACTGAGAATTGACCTCTAACCTCCGCTGTAAGTTGGTTCCAAACTCCCACTCCTCTTTCTGTGAAGTCATACTTTCTAACATTTTCCACTTTCCCCGTCAATTTGTTTGCCATTACGCCCCTGTGTTTCTTGATTCCCACCCCCCATTAATATTGAAAATATTAGGATTTCTTTTTTTCATCTTTGTATTTTTAAACTTCAGTAAAAAGTATTATTTAAAAAGAAAGAGTCATGTATACTAATTCTGGGCCTCTTGGAGTATCTTGGCTGACCTTGGTAATGATGTTTAAGTCAGAATTTAAGTCCCAATTCCAGGAAGAATGTTGGGAAGAAAAATATGAGCAAATCAGAACAGAACAGAATTGGAAGAGACCTTGGAGGTCTTCTAGCCCAACCCCCTGCTTAGCAGGAAACCCTATACAATTCAGACAAATGGTTGTCCAAACTCTTCTTAAAAAACCTCCAGTGTTGAAGCACTCACAACTTCTGAAGGGAAGCTATTCCACTGATTAATTGTTCAAACTGCCAGGAAATTCCTCCTTAGCTCTAGCTTCCTTAGATAAGTTTCCATCCATTGCTTCATCAGTCTTGACCAGAGAGCTGAGCAGGAGAAAGACAGAAACAAAAACTTTTCTACAGTGCAAAGATGACAAATCAGAGTTGCTGAAAGTTTGTTTATGATGATATAGACATGACTGTGTGTTTGTGTATGCGTATGTCATGGGGGATCAATTGCAAAACATCTTTTTCCCCCAAGAATGGTGCAATTTCAAAGTTTTCCTGTTTCCTCTCCTGACTTTCACACCTCCTGTTAGCTCAAGCTTTCACAGAAGTGGCCTGGTGTTTTCAGACACACTTCACTAAGTGGGTGTGAGTAGGAGACTGTATGTTGTTGGAGGGCAGAAGTGCACAGCTGTCAGAGGGTGTAAGACATAACTGTGTTAATTGGGGAGGAGGGGTGAGAACCAATCACCCATCAACCCATCATCCCCTTAGGCTGTTTGAGCAAAGATTTTCTCCATCAACTTTCTGCTTTTAAATTTCCTGTTTTCTGGCATGCACAGCCTCTGGGCTAACAGAAGGAAGGGAGATATTCAAAATTAGGACCAGTATAAATTTTGGTATAGTTCCCAAATTAAGATCATTTATATTTCTGGACTAGTAATGGACCAATTGAGAAGACCTGCATCTGGGGATTTTCACAATGATGATGACTAGAAGCCACTAATTATGTGTCCGGACTAATGTTGGACAGTTTTCCTCATGGGTGATTTGAACTGAGGCTTGGAAATAATCTGCCCTGTCTGTCGGTAAGGAGACCAGGAGGCGGTGACTAGGTTTCAGCTCTTTATTTGGTCCCCGGAACCATCTGGCTCCAAGGGAAAAAACAGCAGCTTTTTATTCTCAAGCCACGGCGGCCGCAGCCAATGGCACCACTTTGAATCTCCCGCGATTCGTTTCCACCAATCGCAGGAGATTCTCAGTGGGCCAATCAGCGTGGCTCGCTAAACCAATCAGATCGCCCTGCGCTTTGGCCAATCAAAGCGTGGGGTTTCAAGAATGCTAATGAGTGTACAGAACATCCCTCCCCTCTTGGTTTGGTCCTACGTAACGTAGTCCCATAGGTACGTGGGGCTCCGTACTTGCCTACTGGACCTGCGCAGGTCAGTCGTGGGTTGGCTCCCGGCCAGTTCGGTCGGGTTCTCTGTGTCTCTCGGGCTCATCGGTGGAACCGCTGGTATGTCTTGCCGGGCCGCTCATCGCAGCTCCCTCCCGGTCTACCCGGGCTGGTTGAGCTGCGGTTTTTGCCGCTCCCGCCTGGTCTTTCCGGGCTAGTTGAGCTGGCCTGGCTGCTTCTTCCTGGTGAGGTTCCGAGCTGGCTGCTTGCTGGTGAGTATGGCTGGTTCCTTTCTTCTGGGTTTTGGTTCCCAGGGTATTCCCTCCCCTCTTGGTTTGTGTTAAGGGGATTGGTTATGTCTGGTTGCGTGTCAGTTGTGTTTCTTGTGGCTGTCCTTGATCTTAATTGATCGATGTGGCGTTTCCATGCTTGTCCGTCGGTTGTTTGTAGCCGGTACGAGCGGGGACCTGTCAGTTGGGTTATGGTCGCTGGTACCCATAGTGGGTTTCCGGTTAGGTTTTTTGCGTAGACGGCGTCGCCTGGTGCAAAGGATCGGTGCTTGCTGGAGGAGTTTGGGGGTTTTTCCGGGTTGTATGTGGGGTGCAGTCTATCGAGTGGGGACCTTATTTTCCTCCCCATTAGTAGCTCTGCCAGGCTTTTGTTTGTTGTTGTGTTCGGGGTTATGTGTTGTATGAAAAGCATTTTATTTATTTTGTCTTGGATCTCCCCGTGTTCGATTCTCTGGATGTTTTTTTTCGTAAATTGAACCATCCGTTCTGCCCTTCCGTTCACCGCTGGATGCGCCGGGGCTGTCAGTGCGTGTTGTATGCCCCGTTCCACTAGGAATTTTTCAAATTCCAGCGAGGTGAATTGGGGCCCATTGTCTGACATGATGACATCTGGGAGGCTGTGTGTTGCGAAGAGTTTGCAAAGTTCCTTGGTCACGGCCTCTGTGGTGGTGGATTTCATGTTGCTTACCTCCAACCAGTTGGAGGAATGTATGTCCCTTTGTGGGCTCGGCGAAGTCTATGTGGATCCTAGACCAGGGTCCCCTGGGAGTTTCCCATTCTAGGATCAGTGCCGTGGGAGGGCTTGGTCTGGTTTCTTGGCAGCGTTGACACCTTGCCACCCAGGCCTTGATTTGTTTATCCATCCCTGGCCACCAAGCGTAACTCCTGGCCAGGGCTTTCGTTCTAACTATGCCCGGGTGCCCCTCGTGTAACAACTCCAGTACCTTCTCTTGCAGTTTTTCCGGGATAACCACCCTATCCCCCCACAGTACACACCCTTTTTGTAGCGAGAGTTCTGTTTGCCAGTTCCGGAATGTTTTGAATGTCTCGTCGTTGTCCTTTTCCGGCCACCCTTTCTCTACACAATGTAACACCCGCACCAGACGTTTGTCTTTATTAGTTTCTCGGGCAATGTCTGACGTGGTTATGGGTAGATCGAGCAGAGTCTCTATGCTGAGGGTGGTCGTCGTGGGTGCTGGGTCGGCGTCTAGCTCGGATAGTGGTGAGCGGCTCAAAGGGTCTGCATGTGTGATCGTCTTACCGGGTCGGTGTGTGAGCCGGTAGCTGTAGGCGGCAAGGAATTCGGACCACCGTGTCATTCTAGGAGATAGAATGTTCGGGGTGGCCCTGTTCCCTGCGAGGATTCCCAGCAGCAGCTTGTGGTCGGTGATAATGGTGAACGTCCAGCCATAGAGGTACTCGTGGAAGCTCTTCACTGCGGCAATGATAGCCAGGACCTCTTTGTCCAGCTGACTGTAGTTTCTCTCTGGTTTGGTGAGGGTCCTTGAAAAGAAGGCAATGGGTGCTTCTTTTCTGTCGGGGAGAGTGTGGCTGAGGACGGCACCGACGCCAAAAGGTGATGCGTCGCATGTGACTGCTACTGGTAGGGTCTCATTGTATTGGATGAGGACAGCATCCGAAGTGAGCAGGTCCTTGGTTTTCCTGAAGGTGGCTTCCTCACGTTTCCCCCAAGTCCAGGTAGCCGCCTTGTCCAAGAGCCCATGCAAAGGCTCCGCCGCGGTCGCCTTTTGGGGCAGGAAAATGTTGTAAAAATTAAGCAGTCCCAGAAATTCCTGCAGTTCCATTTTAGTCCTGGGTGTGGGGGCCTCCTTAATGGCTTTGATTTTGGTTTCGGTTGGGTGGATGCCATGCCGGTCTAGGAGGTACCCCAGGAACTCGACCCGCTCTGTATAAAGTTGGCACTTTTCCCTCTTCACCTTAAGCCTGGTTTCCTTGAATTTGGTTAGCACCTCCCTTAGTCGACCCTCTAGTTCTGGCTGGTTGGCTGCCGATACCAGCACATCGTTGAAATAGGGCACAACCCCCTTGATGCCTTGTAAGAGTCTCTCCATGAGGCTCTGGAAAATTCCAGGCGCCACGCTGACTCCGAACTGGAGTTGGTTACATCGGAAAGCTCCCCGGTGGGTGACTATGGTTTACGCCTCCACGGTTTCTTCGTCGACCGGCAGCTGCTGGTATGCTTGGGCCAGGTCGAGTTTCGCAAAAACCTTGCCTCCCCCCAGTGAGTGTAGAAGATGCTGCACTACTGGGACGGGGTAGGTGCTTTGTTGCAAGGCGCAATTTAGGGTGGCCTTATAGTCCCCACAGATTCTCACCGACCCATCAGGCTTGACTGGGGTGACTATTGGGGTCTCCCACCGGGCATGGTCTATTGGTTGTAGGACCCCTTGCTTGACGAGCTTGTCAATTTGCTCGTCAATTTTTGGCCTGAGCGTGAAAGGTACCCACCTTGGTTTTAGGCGTCTCGGGGGAACGTTCGGGTCTAGGCTGAAAGAGATAGGGGGCCCTCAGTACTTGACTAGGGTGCCGTCGAACACTTCCTGGAAGTCCCATGCCAGTTGTTGCTCCCAATCAGTCTCGGCAATGTGGTTGATGCCCGTGACTTCGATGCCGAGCGGTGCGAACCATTGCAGTCCCAAAAGGCTGGGTTGGCCTCGGTCCACGATTGTCAGGGGAAGCTTTGCAGTGCGGCCCTTAAATGTCACTCTGAATTGTCCGGTTCCGACTACCAGGATGCGGTTTCCCTGGTAGTCTTTAATGATTAGTCTCTGGTTCTCCAGTCCCTTCTTTTGGATGGTAGGCACCAAACGTTTAATTTCTTGCCAGGCGACCATGGAGAGGTAGGACCCGGAGTCCACCTCCATTTTGCATGGCTCGCCTTCGATGTCTACCTCCACGTAGAATTTTCGGGCATCAGTGGTTGATACGTGGCCGATGATGACCGTCTGGTGGGTTTCCTCCTTCTGCCAGGTCTCGCCACCTCGTCAGGTTCGCCCGGTCTGGTCCCAATGGCTGTCAGCTGGGCGATCTCTGGTTCTGGGGTGTGTGCTGTCCCGTCTCCGCTTGCTGTGGTCCCGCCGTCTGGGGCTGTAGGCTTTCTTTAATCGGCATACACGGGCGATGTGACCCTTTTTGTCGCAGTGCCGGCAGACTGCATCGAAGAAACGGCACTTGGATCTAGGGTGGTCACCTCCGGAACCGGCACACGTGGTCCCCGACTTACGACCCCGCCGACTGTGCTGGTCACATCCTGACTGGAGCCGGTAGATTTCCTCCTCCTCGTCCGAAGTGTCAGAGGCGGAGTGGAATTCGCCATGGTGGGTGGTGGTCTCACGGAGACTTGCTTCTGGTTGGGCCTCAGTCGCCTGTCCAGTGTTGTTGGTCATGGTGTGGTCCCCAGTGTCCGGTCTCCGCATGCGGTTCGCTGACTGCCTGGTGGCCTCGGCGGCGGTGGCTTCAGCCATGGCATCGGCAAGGGCGATGTCGCCTTTGGCCATCAGCCAACTCTGGAGGACTGGGTCCCGAAGCCTGAGCACAACTTGGTCCCGTAGGGCCTCGTCCATGTCAGAGAATCTGCACAGTCCTCCTAGGTTCCGCAGCTCCGCAACAAAGTCGCTGAGGCTTTCACCTGACCTCTGGTCCCGCCAGTAAAACTCGTGCTGCCTGATGAGGGTGGGCACGGTGGGAGCGTAGTGTTTGAGGAGTAAAGGTTCGAGGTTGGCCCAGTCCATCCCTGTGACGTCGGCGGGTTTCGCTAGGGCTTTCGCCATCTTGAACACTGTGGGCCCGCAGTGTGTCAGGAAGACGGCTTGTTTTTTCGGCCCAGTGGCGTCCTTCATGTTGCTGCATTCGAGGAACATGCGGAATCTGTCCGTGTAGGATTCCCAGTCCTCGCTAGCGGGGTTGAAGAGCGCGGGTGGAGCGATGCTGGCCATCTCATCGGTCTTGCTTCCATTGGACACGTGCTCAATGGGGTTCAGACTCGGAATCCCACCTTCATCGCCAGTGTCGTGTCCGTCGGTAAGGAGACCAGGAGGCGGTGACTAGGTTTCAGCTCTTTATTTGGTCCCCGGAACTGATCTGGCTCCAAGGGAAAAAACAGCGGCTTTTTATTCTCAAGCCGCCGCGGCCGTGGCCAATGACACCGCTTTGAATCTCCCGCGATTCATTTCCACCAATCGCGGGAGATTCTCAGCGGGCCAATCAGCGCGGCTCGCTAAACCAATCAGATCGCCCCGCGCTTTGGCCAATCAAAGCGCGAGGTTTCAAGAACGCTAATGAGTATACAGAACATAATCATCAGCATCTAATTATATCTTGGATGCCCCACAGTGCTGTTGTTTTGAGTTATCATAAGTTGTTGCTAATTTAGGCCATTCGGGTTCTTTCAAAATCTGCCTGTTATTGCACCTCGGGCTCCAACACCAGCCCTTTGAAGTAGGCCAAGTCAGATTCCACAAGCTTGACTGCAGCTCTACCGATAATAAACTGTGCTGCGTTTTTCAACTTTGACAACTTTAAGATATGTGGACCTCAATTGGGGATGCAGCAATGGTTGTATGTGCAAGGACCGGTTGTTAGTCTTTCCTCAATGCTGCTGTAACTTTGAACAATTGCTAAAAAAGTGGTTATAAGTCGAGGACTGCCTGTACTGACTTGGCTCGATGTATTGTATGAATGCAGTCAAGGCGTTTGAAGCAATGGATCTGGGAGAGCTGCTATTTTTATTTATTTTTACAGCATCCCTGAAGGATAGTACCACAGGAGGATTCTGGGAAATAAAATGGCAGCCACATATCACGCTGGAACTTGACCAATATATGAAGGGATGCAGGTTGCTGTTGATTCTGTGGAGGGTCCTGGCTTGAAGATTACCATTGCACGCACTGATTTCATGAACTCATAATTGATCTACTGTTTCGAAGAGGTATAGCTAGCTGGGGCCCATCGAACTACATTGATCCTGAGTTATAAGAGCCATGGTGGCACAGTGGTTAGAAGGCAGTATTGCAAACTGCTTCTGCTGCCTGCCAGTTGCCTGCAGTTTTGCAGTTTGATTCTCACCAGGCTCAAGGCTGACTCAGCCTTCCATCCTTCCGAAGGTCGGTCAAATGAGGACCCAGATTGTTGGGGGCAAATAGGCTGACTCTGTAAACTGCTTAGAGAGGGCTGTAAAGCACCGTGAAGCGGTATATAAGTCTAAGTGCTATTGCTATAAACTCAACCAGTTTCTGCCTGAGATATGGCTGAGGAGCTACCTTTAAGTTGGGACAGGGAGATGAGTGTTTCTCCTAGGGCATGGGTGTCAAACTCACCGCATCACGTTGCCATCGCATGACGTTTCATGAACTGGGGTGGGTGTGGCCTCAACATGACACATCCAGCCCACGGACCGACAGTTTGACGCCCCTGTGCTATCAGGGGGTCAGAATGACAGTTTCAGGACTGCAAATGAAGCTCCATTTCTATTGGTCAGGGGGAAAAAAATACAGGGCATCCTTGACTTACAGCCATTCAGTTAGTGACTGTTCAAAGTTGCAAGAGCACTGAGAAAAGTGACTTATGACCATTTTTCACACTTACAACCTTTGCTACATCCCTGTGGTCATGTGATCAAAATTCCGACGATTGGCAACTGGTTTATATTTGTGACGGTTGCAGTGTCTCGGGGTCAATGACAAGTAAAATCGGTGGGGGAGCCAGCTTCACTTAACAAACATGTTACTACCTTAATGGCAATAATTAACTTAAAAACTCTGGCAAGAAAGGTAATAAAAATGGGAAAAATTAAACCAATATTTTTCATACTTGGCAATTTTATGATATGTCAGCTGAGGAATTATGGGAACTGAAGGTCACACATTTTAAAATTGCCTTGTTTGAAAAGCCCTGATCTACACAGTTACTTGATTATAAGAAGAATGGTTTGGCTTGGACCATGCATTAGGTTTTGAAAAGATTGAAAAATGAGAGAATTGTGATGTATATAACATGTTCACTATGTGATCCTCAATTGGCCTGGACAATTATTTATTGACATAGATTTTAAAACACCCAGTTCTAAATAGCTGTGGATGCTTTACATAATTAAAAAAAAAAGAACAATAAAAATGCATGCACGATAAACAAACAAATAACCACTTATAAGAATGAGAGAGAAGGTGAGATACTTTAAACCAATGTTTTTCAAACTTGGCAACTTTAAGATGTGTGGACATCATGTTGGCTGGGGAATTCTGGGAATTGAGGTCCACGTTTCATCAAGTTGCTAAGTGTTTCTGCTTTAAATCTTGGAGAAATAACTGTTTCCAAAAACTGAGATGAAAATATGAGTTTGTAGTCCATCATTTTTGTGATAACACAGCACTTATTTGGCACTTCTTTAGTACTCTGTCTTAGAACATTTTTAAAAAAAAGATAATAGAGGAGATAAATATAAGATCGGGAAGCTAGGAGAGCCAAGAGTGTTAAAAAAAGAAAGAAAATTAAATGGAAATATTTAGAGACAGATGTGTGTGCTTCACTTTATTTTGAATTAAGAATACAGTAAAGACTTAGATTTAAGCATAGGGAATACAGAAGGGTTATTGGCCACCTAAAAGGGGTGCTACGTGGCTCTGGAGGAAAAATATCTCTACAGTCCTTTAGGTATCCAGCAAAATAATTATATAAATCTTTTTTTTATCCACCTGCCCGTCCAAGACATATTAATGTTTAACACCTAACATTTATGCAACTATAACGTTCCTTTTTATTTGTACATATTAATGGTGAGCACAGTTGGCCAAGAAGCTACACTGCAATGCAGGAATAAACAGGAAATTGTACCAGATTTTACATGTCTTCCTTACAAATTATAAAATAAGCCCATTGTTACAATTATTGTGATGGGAGCCCTCAAAGCAATTCTTAAAGGACTCCCTCGATATCTGAAAATATTGAATTTATCAGACCCAAACACTCTAATTTTACAATAGAAGACCCCTCTTGGAACTGCCTCTATTCTTAGATGCTACCTTAATAATTCCTAGGTCTTTGGTTAGGACTTGAATTATTAAGTTGCCACTAATCTTGGGCTATGAATCTAACTGTAGATGACCCACACGTAATAAGATAGAGATACACATAGAGATTATAGAGATGACAGAAATAGAGAGGTAGAAGCAGAGCAAAATTAGAAAAGTAAGTTGTGTTAATAGGGGTTGATCTCTTTGATGCCATTCCAAAATATATGGAAAAATACTAGTACCAGGTAGGAATGGACAGAATCTCAACATAACAATTATAAATTGCATCATTAGGAAAAGTATCTAGATTACAACCACATTTTTAGTTAACTGAGATCAGAGATCTGCAAACTTGGCAAGTTTAAGATGTGCGGACTTCAATTCCCAGAATTCCCCAGCCAGATATAGGGAATTCTGGGAGTAGAAGTCCACAAGTCTTAAAGTTGCCAATTTTGGAGACTCCTGCCCTTGGGGAAAATGAACCTTGACTGAATTCAAGTCTATATCCCTTTGTGAAGTTCAATGGATGGCTTTGGACCACACGCATGTGTATTTTGCACAAACCTGGCCTTCTCTAGGATAAAATGAAATTGGGCAATCTGAGTTTACTCCTTATTTTATATTTTTTTCATCCTGTCTTTATTAATATGATGAATAACTCAATGTGGCAAACATACTTAATATTTCTTCCTTCTCTTGTTTTCTCCACTACAGCAAATCTTTGAGGTCAACTGAGCTGTGAGAGAGAAACTGGCCCAAAGTACCTCAGCTGACTTTCGTGTCTAAGGCAAGATTAGAACTCACAGTCTCCTGGTGCTTGGCCCAAGATCACTCAAACAGCTTTTGTGACTAAGACAGGACTAGAATTCACAAGTCTCCCAATTTCTGGTGTGGTGCAAAATCTAATTGGGGAATAGGAGATTTCTTCACTGTATTTTATAGCCCAGGTTTCATACATTGGATGAAATGTCTCCCTAGCCAACCTTCCTCACTAGATTGCTGTAATGGCAAACCAGGAGGGAATTACTATGTAATGAGATTTGGCCACATCCAGTTTTCCTGCATCATGAGCCTCGGTGGCATAGTGCTGAGAATTCAGTACTGCAGGCTACTTCTGCTGCCTGCCGGCTGCCTGCAATTTGGCAGTTCGAATCTCCACAAGCTCAAGACTGACTCATCCTTCCATCCTTCTGAGATGGGTAAAACAAGGACCCAGATTTTGGGGGGCAATATACTGATTCTGTAAACCGCTTAGAAAGGACTGTAAAACACTGTAAAGCAGTATATAAGTCTGAGTGCTATTGCTATTATCTCCTGATTTTATGCTTCCTGTTAGCATCTGGAGCTACTCAAGGAAACATATTTCGGTTTGATCCAACAGGCCTCATCTTTTCTTCCAATGTGTATTGCCTTCAGCTAATTGGAGGGATTTCAAGATTAAAGAAAAAAAGGCAAAGGAAAGGAATTAATAATCTCTGTTTCAAGGGTGGCAAAGACAACAAAGGAAGGAAAGTAAAAAGAGAAGCTGGCTGATTATTGCTTATCTTTATGCATTTATTCATAACTTTTTGGCAAACTCTTCAAAGCGATCTATGTGCAGGAAAGGTCGGTTTCGAGAAGTGAAAAGGCCTCATTAGAACAGGAAAGCGTTCAGAAGTGCTGAACGGCAAATTAAAGTGGCTGCCGTTTGCACAAAACTCAAAGGAAAAGGGAAAAAAGCAGCAAAAAAAAAAAATCCACATTAGCTTTCTGGCCCAGGGTGTAAAAAAATAATAAATATCAGATAGCTCTCTGAAAGTGCCTGGTGCTGAAATCTCAGAAAAAAAAAAGACTCTAGGAAGGCAGGTGAAATTGTTGTAATTTACCTGGATAGTCCTTGACTTATGACCACAGTGGAGCCCAAAATTTCTCTTGCTGAGCAAGACAATTGAATGAATTTTGCCCCATTTGATGACCGTTCTTGCCACAATTGTTAAGTGAATCACTACAGTCAGTGGTGGAATTCAGCCAGTTCACATCGGTTTGGCCAAGCCTGTTGTTATTTTTTTCGTGTATTTTGGCGAATTGACTGACTATAGTTGTTAAGTTAGTAATACGATTATTAAAGGTATCTGGCTTCCCCATTGATTTTACTTCTCAAAAGGCTGCAAAAGGTACAGAATAACAGAATAAGGTGATCACACAACCCAGGGACACTGCAACCATCATAAATACGAGTTGGTTGCCAAGCGCCTGAATTTGGATTGTGGGACCATGGGGAAGCTGCAACAGACAAAAGTGTGTAAAACAGTCGTAAGTCCCCTTTTTTTCAATGCAGTTGTAACTTCAAACAGTCATTAAACAATCTGTTTTAGAAATGAGCACTACCTGTACCTTGTATAACAGTATTTTTCAAGCATGGCAACCAGTGGGTGATATTCTACCGGTTTGGCCTGGTTTGGGCGAACTGGTAGTAAAAAAAAAATGCTAACGGTTCAGTCCAACTGGTATTTCTGACAATCAGCTGTACCTCGCGATAAATCACGCGGCACAGCTGATTCCCCCCCTCGCTGTTGTACTTATCTCTCTAGGAGGCTTCCCTGAGGCTCAGGAGGCAACAAATGGGGCGTAGGGGAGAGATACTGCAAAAGGGGAGAGGGTGAAATCACATAGCCATGCCCATCCAGTCACATGACCATCTGGCCACGCCCACCTGACCATGCCCACCTGGTCACACAGAACTGGTAGTAAAAAAAATGTGAATCCCACCACTGGTGGCAGCTTTAAAATGGGATGGACCTCAATCCAATCTGAGTCTGTCAGGAATTTTCTCTTTCCCCAGAATATGTGCACTGAGCTGTTCTACAACATTGTATTTATATGGTTCTTGGTTGCATGTAGCCAAATAAAACGTGACGGTCAGCATTACCTGGGCAAAATGTCCCCATTGCTAGCCATCTTACCTCGAGAACAAGAGACTGTCATGGAGCAAAAACTAATTGACCCCAATCAACCTCCTATCATTTATCAACCACTTATTGCCTCCTAGACATTTTACTGACCTCCTTTTGACCCCGCCCTCCAGACATTTATTGAGCACTTGGAAGAGTCCCATTGACCTTGGGGGTCAATATTGACCACTCTGGTGACCCCAGGAGTAAGAGAACATGGACCAAGAAAAAACAACTATGTTTTTTTGACCATAATAAGAGTCCATATCTGGATAGGAGAATGAAGAATTGATAGAGGAGAATATTTGAAGCTCAGGGTTGAAATGGGCAGTCCTTGCTGCTCACTTGGTGATTTTCCTGCAGACATTTCATTACCTGACTAAGTAACATAATCAGTGCTAGTAGAATATAAAAGTGTACAACTCCCTCCTAGCACTGTGGATGATACCTAGTGTGGATAATGAAATTTCTGCCAGAAAACCAAACTCAAAGGATCCTTCAAAATTAAGAATTTCAGGCAAAGTTTCAGGTCCAGCACTACTGTTAGGAAGGTTTACGTTAGATTAGATTAGATTACAAAATTGGAAGGGACCTTGTAGGTCATCTAGTGCAACCCCCCCTCCAGCCCAAGCAGGAGACCGTACAATATTTCTGACAGATGGCAATCCAATCTCATCTTGAAAGCTTTCAGTGATGAAGCCCCCACAACTCCCGAAGGCAATTTCTGTTCCATTGGTTTGATGGTTCTCACTGTCAGAAAATTTCTCCTTATTTCCAGGTTGAATCTCTCCTTGATTATTTTCCACCCATTATTCCTTGTCTGGCCTTCAGGTGCTTTGGAAAATAGCTTGATCCCTTCCTCTCTGTGGCAGCCCCTCAAATATTGGAAGACTGCTATCATGTCTCCCCTGGTCCTTCTCTTCCCTAGACTAGCTATCCCCAGTTCCTGTAACTGTTCTTCATATGTTTTAGATAAATAAGACTAGTCCAGATACCATCCATTTTTATAGCGCTGGGCAATAAATCAGAGCTCTTCAGATACTTATTCCTTATTTGGGCCTTTGCTTGTGTTAAACTGGAACTTTTATTCCAGACAATAACAAAACCTTCACACCAGAGATGATTGTCTGCTCAGGGCCTTTATACAGATTTAAACTTTTTGTTTTTCTTCTTCCTATCTTTCAGAATTAATGGGTATTTAATGTCTAGCTTAAAGGCTTTGCTTGGTATGTTGTTTTTCCCACCTAGTGGTTTCAACCCTTACAAAGCAGCACTGGTTGAAGACCCACAAAATGTGAGTATTTTGTCATTTCTACGCTTTCTTCTCTAGTATCTTCAATTTCTGAATTTGGGCAGCTGGCAGGGAATGGAGATTGGATGAATGGATATCTCACTTAACAAGGAGAACCTAGGCTCTGAAATGCCTTTAAAAAATAATAATCTTCAGCTTTCATTTTTTTTTATGGAAGTTCTGTTCTAAAATTGTACACCCTTGGATTTTAGGTTGAGTCGAATGTTAATTGCAAAACATTATTTCCTTTTTTCTATTACTGATATGGATTGTCCTTGTTTAACTGCAGAATAGAGAATAACACAGCTGGAAGGGACCCCCTGCCCAAGCAGCAGACCCTATACCAGGGGTCTCCAACCTTGGCTCCTGGAAGCCTGGCGGACTTCAACTCCCAGAGTTCCACAGCCAGCAAAGCTGGCTGTGGAATTCTGGGAGTTGAAGTCCGCCAGGCTTCCAGGGGCCAAGGTTGGAGACCCCTGCCCTATATCATTTCAGACAAATAGTTGTCCAATCACTTCTTAAAAACCTCTAGTGATGGAGCACCCACAAGCCATTCCATTGATTAATTGTTCTCACACTCAGGAAATTTATCCTTAGTTCTAGGTTGGATCACTCCTTGATAAGTTTCCATCCATTACTTCTTATCTTGCCATGACTTCTTATCTTATCAAGCCATTTCGAGAATGGCTTGACTCCCTCTTCTTTGGGGAAGTCCCTCAAATATTGGAACATTGCTATCACGTCTGTTGTGTATGCAATATAATTAATAAAGTGTGAGCTTGGAGTAAGTGCAGGGTTCTGGCCCTATACTTCGGATTGGCTGTTAAGTGGCCAGACCGGATTGGCCCGTTCCGGGGAATCCGATTGGCCCTTAACAGAGAGTTCTTTTTGGTTATAAGAGCTAGCGTTCCTAGCTTGTTATTGGTTAAACGTTACAAGGTTTGCCTATATAAGGTGGGTTTTACTGATATTAAATGAGCAAGTCACGATGTAAATAAAGAGCTGAAGTTCACCGTTCAGAAACTTGTCTCCATTCTTTCTCGCCCATGCTCAAACTTAACACTGGCGATGAGGATGGAATGTGGAGACATCTGAACCAACGAAACTTCGAAGAACACTGAGCACGTGACAGATGACGCCAACAATGGAACCATGTCCGGCGGCATCATACCACCCGTTCCATTCGATCCAACACAAGAAGACTGGGAGTCTTACATGGATCGTTTCCAAATGTTCCTAGAGACGAACAACTTAAAGGACGCCACAGCCGGGAAGAAACGGGCGGTGTTCCTAACGCATTGCGGTCCAACCGTATTTAAGATGGCTAAAGCACTAGCCAAACCCCCAGAAGTGAAGGCCATGGATTGGGACGACCTCGAACCTATCCTGCGAGACCACTACGCCCCGACCATGCCTACGCTCGTGAGATGCCACGAGTTTTATCAAAGAAGCCAGCGAAAGGGAGCAAGCGTCACCAACTTCATAGCAGACCTCCGAAATTTGGGAGGCCTCTGCAGATTCACCGATCTAGAAGAAGCACTAAGAGATCGCATAGTTCTGGGATTGGATGCACCAGGCGTCCAAAGCAAGCTGATGGCGAAAGGCGACATCAGCCTTGCCAACGCCATTGCCGATGCTACCGCAGCGGAAGCAACCAAGAAGTCAGCTGCACAACTATGCCGCAACTGCGTTATGGTACCTCCACCGACAAGCGACAGTTTATCCAAGTCAGAAGGACAGCTGGTGACAACGCACCACGAAGACCTCTCTTCGTCATCAGACAGTGACGAAGAGGGGGTCCATCGACTGCGGTCCGACCAGGACCCTCGGCCAAAGCCCTTACTCCCTTGCGCTGGCTGTGGAGCCAACCATGCCAGATCCGAATGCAGATTCCGCGACGCACTCTGCCATGAGTGCGGGAAACGAGGCCACATCAGCCGGGTCTGCCGCAGCTTGCCAGGACCCAGCCAGGCCTCAAAAGGGGCTAACTATCGCCAATCGACAGGAAACCGTCCTGTAAGGCAAGAGCCAGTAAACCACTCCTACAGAAATCAAGCTTTGCAGAGAGAAGAGGCTCACCATACTATCACTATCGGTCACGCCTCAGCCTTGGACACTAAAAAAATCCGAGTCACGGTAGCCATCGAGAACCAGCCTTGCCACATGGAGGTCGACTCGGGATCGTCCCTCTCGATGGTGTCTTGGAAGACACTCAAGCAACTCATCCCCATAATTCAACACCAAGATCTCCGTTTCCAACGCCTCATCCTCAAGAACTACCAGGGGAATCGAATCCCCATTGTCGGTTCCTGCCGAGTCTGAGTCTCTTTCAAGAAGCACACAGCATACTTACCTTTAACGGTCATCGATAGAGATAGGCCTAGCCTACTGGGCCTCCAATGGTTCGCGCCACTCAGCATTGAAGTGGCCAGCGTAAACCGAAACGGTGGCTGTGACTGGGAGGAAGACCTTATCTCTGAGTTCAGGGATGTCTTCGCGGACAGCTTAGGCGAGTACAAGGGGACCCCGATCTCATTTAGCCTAGATCCGAAAATAGCTCCCATTCGCCTTAAGCCCCGTCGAATTTCGTTTGCCTTAAAATCGAAAATCGATGAACAACTCGACAAACTGATAGCTCAGGGGGTGTTGGAGCCCATCGATCACTCCCCGTGGGAAACCCCTATTGTAACACCCATTAAGCCAGACGGGTCAATCCGAATTTGTGGGGACTACCGGGCCACTTTGAACCACGCCCTGCAGCAGAACGCATATCCAGTTCTGGTGGTGCAGCACCTCCTCCATTCCCTGGGGGGCGGGAAAGTTTTCGCTAAATTGGATTTAGCTCAGGCATATCAGCAATTACCTGTAGATGAAAAAACGGCACAGGCCCAAACTATTGCGACACACCGAGGTGCCTTTAAATGTACCTGGCTGCAATTCGGAGTAAGTGTAGCCCCGGGAATTTTTCAGAGCCTTATGGAAAGGTTGTTGCAAGGGATTAAGGGCGTGGTCCCCTATTTTGACAATGTATTAATTGCAGCCCCTACAAAAAAAATCTTACAGGACCAGTTAAAATTAGTCCTAAAAAATTTCCAAGAGGCCGGTCTTAAGGTTAAAAAAAACAAATGTAAATTGTGTACTGACAGTGTTGAGCTTTTAGGGTACCTGATTGATAGTCAGGGCATTCACCCTACCGAAAGTAAATTAAAAGTGATCAAAAACGCTCCCAGGCCAAGAAACAATGCCGATCTCCAGGCATTCCTAGGCCTCATCAATTTTTATAATGTATTTTTACCGCACAAAGCAACTGTCACTGAACCGTTACACCGATTGTTAGATTAAAAAGCAATTTGGTTATGGGGTTACTGTGAAGAACAGGCATTCCGAAATGTTAAAAAACTGCTCACTTCTGACTCTGTACTCATGCAGTATAACGAGACTTTGCCGTTAGTTATAATCTGTGATGCATCGCCTTTTGGGGAGGGTGTCATTTTGAGCCACGTACTGCCTAATGGGAACAAAGCCCCTGTTGCATATTTTTCAAATACTCTGTCAAAAACGGAGCGGAACTATGGACAAATTGATAAAGAAGCCCTCGCAATTGTCTCAGCTGTGAAAAGATTTCATGAATACGTGTATGGTAGGGTTTTCACTATTGTGACTGACCATAAGCCTTTATTGGGGATAATAGCTGGAGATAAGCCAACTCCCTACATATTATCCCCTAGGATGACGCGATGGTCAGAATTCTTAGCTGCTTATAACTATCAGCTGCAATACCACCCGGGGAAGGCCATTCCCCACGCTGACGCATTGAGCCGAGCACCGCTTCCAGAAACTCTCGACAATCCGGCACCAACGGTAACCACATTGCAAATCGAAGCGCTCAACTCGCCGCCACTGACCACCCAAGATATCGCGAGAGAAACCAAACGCGACCACACCCTAGCACGAGTCCTAGGCTGGGTAGAACGCGGATGGCCATTGGACCAGTTATCAGATGACTTCACACCATTCAAAACTCGACAGACCGAACTCTTCTCCCAGAAAGGCTGTGTCATCTGGGGCGATAGAGTCGTTATTCCAGAACGGCTCCGAAAAGCGCTGCTGAGAACTTTGCACGATGGCCACCTCGGCATCATGCGAATGAAAGCCCTTGCACGAAGCTACGCATGGTGGCCGGGCATTGACAAGCAAATCGAACAGTGGGTTAAAGCTTGTCCCAAATGCCAAGAAGTCAGCAACACCCCACCAAAAGCCATGCCTACTGAATGGGAGACACCACGTGTACCCTGGTCCCGAATTCACCTGGACTTTGCGGGGCCAACCAAGGGCCACACCTTCCTGCTTACCGTTGATGCCTACTCCAATTGGCTCAAAATTCATCGCATGACGACTACAACCTCCGAGGCGGTCATCAAGATTCTAAACAGATTCTTTGCAACCCACGGATTACCAGACGTCCTGGTATCCGATAACGGCCCACAATTTACTGCACTAGCGTTCGAGCAGTACCTCGCTGACCGCGGCATCCGCCATGCGCTCACCTCGCCTATGCACCCTGCGAGCAATGGCCGAGCAGAACGTATGGTTCAATTTGTGAAGAAAACCTTGCAAAAGGTAGACTACGACAACATTGACAACAAGGTCAACCAAATCCTCTTTTTGCAACACATCACCCCACATAGTGTCACCAACAAAACTCCCGCTGAACTGCTAATGGGACGAAAGCTCCGCTCCCACCTTGACCGGTTGCACCCTGCGTAAGAACCAGAGAAACCACTAGGATCCAGCGGCCGCTGTCGCACCTTCCAGGTAGGAGACCTGGTTTATGCAAAAAACCTATCGGGTGACCCGTTGTGGGTGGAAGCGACAGTAGTACGTGTAACCGGCCCTAGATCCTGCCTCGTGCAATGCCTTGACGATAAACTTTGGAAATGGCATATCGACCAATTACGGTCGCGGCTTGCAGTGGCCAATTCGCAACTCCCCTATGACCAAACTGAGGGGGGGGAGATACAGAAGAAGATGAAGCCCTAGGAAACCCGTTCGAAGGAAACGACGATTTAATTGAAACTCAGGAAGTGGAGCTGGAGGGAGAAACGTTTGCACCTCAGGGAATTGAGGAAAATGTGGGCAATGATGTAGAAGTGAACTCTGAACCAGAAACAGCCCCACTGCCAGACAACGATCTATCTCAGCGAGATTGCAACCAGCCGATACAACGAAAATCAAAGAGACTAAAAAGACAACCGTCCTATTTAAGGGACTATGTAACTGCGCCCTGAACTAAGGAACCAGGGGGAAGGGGTGTTGTGTATGCAATATAATTAATAAAGTGTGAGCTTGGAGTAAGTGCAGGGTTCTGGCCCTGCACTTCTGATTGGCTGTTAAGTGGCCGGACTGGATTGGCCTGTTCTGGGGAATCCGATTGGCCCTTAACAGAGAGTTCTTATTGGTTATAAAAGCTAGTATTCCTAGCTTGTTATTGGTTAAACGTTACAAGGTTTGCCTATATAAGGCGGGTTTTACTGATATTAAATGATAAGTCACGATGTCAATAAAGAGCTGAAGTTCACCGTTCAGAAACTTGTCTCCATTCTTTCTCGCCCATGCTCAAACTTAACAACGTCATCCCTAGTCCTTCTCTTCATTAGACTAAACATACCCAATTGCCAAAAAAATCCCAGCAACCAGTTCGCTGCCCGGTGGCTGGGTGGATGGGGCCATGGTAGGTGGGGCCCACTGGAACTTCCTGTTTCTGACTTCCGGTGGGCTTCCAGAGCCCGGGGGAGGCCATTTTCACCCTCCCAAGGGTCCAGAGGCTTCCCTCGGGCCTCGGGGGGGGGGGCAAAAACAGCTTCTTCCAGACTCTGGAAATCCACTGGAAGCCGGAAATAGGCCCAATTTGCAACTTCTGGTTTTTCTGGGAAGGTCGTTTTTCACCCTCCCAAAGGTCCAGAGGCCTCCTCTGGGCCTCTGTGAGGGCAAAAACAGCCTCCCCTGGGCTCTGGAGGCTCTCCAGAAGCCAGAAACAGGCCTGTTTCTGGACTTGCAGAAAGCCCATTTTCCCTCTTCCCAGAGCCTCTACACCTACCTCCATATAGAAAATGGGCCATGTGGAGAGTCCTGGGAGGGGAGGGGAGGGAGGGGCAGGACCAGATGGTCTATGGAAATACTGGTTCAGTGAACCAGCTGTAATTTGAACATCCAGTTCGTCCGAACCGGTCCAAACCAATAAAATCCCACTCCTGCCAATTGCTATAAATGTTTATCCTGTCCTAATCATTTTTGTTGCTCTTCTTTGCACTCTTTCTAGAGTCTCAACATCTTTTTTGCATCGTGTTGACCTGAACTGTATGCAATATTTCAAGTGTGATCTTATCAAGGCAGTATATATAACGGTACTAATATATCGCATGATCTTGATACTATAATTACCACAATTTGGGACTGTTGATGAGTGACACCATCGCTAAGTGAGACATCCTGTGACCGTTCCAGAAATGCAATCCCATTTCTCTTAACGTTGTTCACCAAATTAGCCGTGCTCATTAAGGGAGAGAAGGTGTGACCACAATTAACAACTTTATAGCCAGTTTCTCCATGAATTCTGCTTGTCGGAAACCAGTTTGGAACCAGGTAAATGGCAATCACATGACCACAGAATGCTGTGATCACGTGATTGTGGGGACGCTGCCATGATTGCAAGGGCCGAGACTAGTTGAAAAGTTGCTTTTTCAATACCTTCGTAACTATCACTAAACAGTTAAGTCTTCATTAAGTGAAGAAAAAAAAACTAAATCTATCCAAGTGTGGAGTTGTGAGCACATCACAAACCAGCCTCCCAAATGTGGGTTCTCCAAATAGCTGGGATTTCAAACTAGCATAGCACTTGGGGGAAGGAAGAGGTTTAAGCTTTGGGTGGGCGTAATCTGCAAGAAATATTTCCCTTTCCTGTGTAAAAAATAAATATGGGGAGGGGGAAATCTAACATTAATTACCCTTTATCTGCCTGGGTTTCATTGATATAATGGTGGAGATGAGAATGGTTTTACGGCAAACCTTGCTGCGCTCCGGAAGGATGGTTGCCAATCCCACAGTGCAAGCGATATCTAATTTGGATTTTAATGTTTCATTCTGTCAAACCTGCAATCATTCCTTCTGAAATATATATACACACAATAAATGGAGGGATGAAATTTTCCATCACTGTGTGCCAGGCCTTTGCTTTGATTATTTTTTAACATGTCAGAAACCATAGTACCTTCAGCGGAATGAAGTGCATTTGACAAAGAGGGATCAGAAAGACAGATACTAGAACAGGGGTGTCAAACTCGATTTCATTGAGGGCCGCATCAGGGTTGGGATTGACCTTGGGGGGCTGGGTGGGTGTGCCTGGGGTGAGCATGGTCACTTGTGTCAGGAGCACCTGTGGTGGGAATCCTCTTGCAGCCCTCTGTCAGTGAAAACGGAGCTCAGGAGGGCCACGCACATCCCCCCTGGGCTCCATTTTCAGCCACAACGGCCTCCTCCAGCAGTCTGTCAGCGAAAACGGAGCACAGGAGGGCCACGCACAGCCCTTCCAGGCTCCATTTTTAGCACAACTGCCTCCTCCAGCAGTCTGTCAGCGAAAACGGAGCTCAGGAGGGCCACGCACAGCCCTCCCGGGATCCATTTTCAGCCACAAAAGCCTCCTCCAACAGTCTGTCAGCGAAAACGGAGCTCAGGAGGGCCACGCACAGCCCTCCCGGGATCCATTTTCAGCCACAAAAGCCTCCTCCAGCAGTCTGTCAGCGAAAACGGAGCTCAGGAGGGCCATGCACAGCCCTCCCGGGATCCATTTTCAGCCACAACGGCCTCCTCCAACACTCTGTCAGCGAAAACGGAGCTTGGGAGGGCCGTGGGCTAGTCCATTACTGTTTCTAGGGCTGCTCCCAAGTTAGCAACATGGTTGTTAAGTGAATCTGGCTTCCCCATTGACTTTGCTTATCAGAAGGTTGCAAAGGGGAATCATATGACCCCGGGACACTGCAACCATCCTAAAATGAGTCAGTTGTTGAAGTGAGTCAGAATGTTATACACATGACCATGGGGATGCTGCAAAGGTCATAAATGTGAAAAATGGTCAACAGTCACTTTTTTCAGTCCTGTTGTAACTTTGAATGGTCATTTATTGATCAAAATCCACCTGTTAAAGATTATGGATGATAAATCATCCTTTCCATTGGCATCTGGGATGATAAATGCAGGAAGTTGTAGTTCCCACATCTAGGATGTGGTGGCACAGTGGTTAGAGTGCAGTACTGCAGGCTACTTCTGCTGACCGTCGACTGTTAGCAATTCGGCAGTTTGATTCTGAGTCGCTGAAGGCTGACTCAACCTTCCATTCTTCCAAAGTCGGTAAAATGGGGACCCAGATTGTTGGAGGGCAAATATGCTGGCTTTGTAAACTGTTTAGAAAGGGCTGTAAAAAGAACTGTGAAGTGGTATATAAGTTTAAGTGCTATTGCTATTATTATCTGGAAGACACCAGGTTGGAAAAGGCTGCATTAGATTCAAAATTGTGAAATTGTCCATATTTGGAAATATCTAAATGCATCTGGAAGAAGAGTCAAAAAAAATAGTAGGTAGGAATTACTGGAGCCAAGGCAGGGTGTATTTATGTGAATTCCAGTTCAGTTCTACCCACCTCTGTCACCATGCCCAGATATGATCCATCTTTTTCATTACAGACCTATTCTCACCTCTCCAACCGCTGCTCAAATGTCTTTTAAAAACACCAACTAGCTAATAAAATCCCCTTTCTTGTGTTCTCAGCAGCAGAAATGAAAGCAGAGTTGTGCAAATATCTACAGAACCCTCACATCCCAAACATAAACTGTTTCAACTCCTACTCTCAAAACAACGCTATAGAGCACTGCACACCAGAACAACTAGGACAGTTTTTTCCCGAACGCCATCATTCTGCTAAACAAATAATTCCCTCAACACTGTCCAACTATTTATTAAGTCTGCATTACTATTACTATTAATCTTCTCATCGTTCCTAACACCCATCCCTTCCCACTTGCGACTGTATGACTGTAACTTTGTCGCTTATATCCTAACGATTTTTATTGACTGTTTCCTGGTATGATTTGATTGCTTATTGTACCCTATGACTATTATTAAGTGTTGTACCTGATGATTTGTGACTCTTGATGAATGTATCTTTTCTTTTATGTATACTGAGAGCATTTGCACCAAAACAATTCCCTTGTGTGTCCAATCACACTTGGCCAATAAAGAATTCTATTCTATTCTATTCTATTCTATTCTATTCTATTCTATTCTATTCTATTCTATTCTATTCTATTCTATTCTATTCTATTCTTTCCAGCACAAAAAGGACTAACCAAATAACAGCAAAGAACATATTTTTTATCCCAACTTTATACCTCTTGCAATAACTGGTGTAGCCAGCATTTAATACATATCCAAATGTATCCAATTACAATAAAACACACCCATGTAACTGGAACAAAAACATTTGCTGATTGCATTGATTAGTTAAGTGATTTATTGATTTGTCTTGGATGGACTAAGTGAGAGAGGTAGAATAAAAGTTCAGGTGAAGTGTCAGCACCACGTTGTAATGCCTTGGTAAAACCACACTTGGAATACTGCATCTAATTTTGATTGCCATGATACAAAAAGGAAATTGAGACTCTAGAACAGGGGTGTCAAACTTAAGGCCCATGGGCCGGATCCATCCAGTGGAGTACTTAAATTTGGCATGCAGGCCTGGAAATAGCAAAGGACTGGCCTGCGGTGTCTCTGGAAACCAAAACAGGGCATGGGGGGGGTGTTCATGCCCCCCCACGCCCAGTTTTGGCCTGCACGGTGTTTCAGGAGACTGTCCAGGCCAAAATTGGGACAAGGTTAGAGGGTTTGTTGATCCAGTCCTCCAGGGGTGGGATTCTACCAGTTCGCACCTATTCGCTAGAAGCGGTTGTTACCTTTCTAAGCAGTTTGGAGAACCGGTTGTTAGAAGAAATTACTGGCCTAATTCTGTAAGGAAGGCAGGAAGGAAACATTCTGGTGTTGCTTACAGAAACTGCCTCTCCGTTAACCCTTATTACATTCTTGGCAGGACTAGACTTCCTGTCTCAGGAATTTCTTTTGAGCTTTTTCCCCCTCCTTTGCTGGTACTTTGCTTGTGTGAAGTGACCATTCAAAGTTACAATGGCAGTGAAAAAAGTGATTTATAACCATTTTTCACACTTACAACTGTTGTAGCATCCCCACAGTCATGAGAGGCCAGGCAAGGAGATGTGTGCCTCGATGTGAATGATATTGAGTTGGCCACACCCAGCCAATAACATGTCCACCAAGCCATGTCCACCCAGTCACATGACCACCAAGCCACGCCCACCACTTAAGCCATGCCCACAGAACCGGTGGTTTCAAAAATTTGAATCCCACCCCTGCAGTCCTCGAAGAAATCCAGTTTGCCACCCTGCTCTAGAAATTTAGTGTAGAGAAGAGCAACTAGAATGCTTAGGGGTCTGGAGGCTAAAACATATGAAGAATTGTTGCAGGAATTGGGTATGTCTTTTTTCATAATGAAAAAAAAAAAAGGATTAGGGGTGACATGAAAGCAGTCTTCCAATATCTCAGGGGCCGCCACAAAGAAGAGGGAGTCAAGCTATTCTCCAAAGCACCTGAGGGTAGAACAAGAAGAAATGGGTGGAAACTAATCAAGGAGAGAAGCAACCTAGAATTAAGAATAAATTTCCTGACCGTGAGAACAATCAATCAGTGCAATGACTTGCCTCCAGAAAATGTGTCTGCTCCAACACTGGAGATTTCTAAGAAGAGACTTAACAGCCATTGGACTGAAAGGGTGCAGGATTTCCTTCTTAAGCAGGGAGTTGGACTAGAAGGTCTCCAAGATCCCAGCCAACTGTTATTTTGTCAAGCTCTGTTAAGCTCTTTATTAAACCAAGGGACAACCTTATCCACCTCTCAGTTACAGTACTTGTTACGAACTAAGCAAACACGTTAGTTTAAAATCCTAATAGTTTTGCTTCCACGGCACGCTCGTAATCCTGCACTTCTGATTGGCCCGCGAACAGCGGATCGTGATTGGTTGTTTCTGGCTGATCTGATTCGCTGACAGCGGGTCGCCACTGATTGGACGCTCCCATCATTGGTTATTGTGACAGCAGCCAGCTCTATAAAAGGATCTGCTGCTGCCCTAGTATTTTGCTCTGTTCTGAAGTCACTAATAAAGAGTTGGAGTCACTATTCGATGCCTCGTCTCCGTTTTTTGCGCCCACGCTCCAGATCTAACACTGGCGATGAGGGTGGGATGCAGAGACGATAGAGCTGACTGAACACTCACCAAACGTTAGCAGAGCACGTGGCTGAGAGCGCACCAATAAGCGGCAGAATGACCAGCAGTGCTATACCACCCGCTCCATTTGACCCGGCTAACGAAAACTGGGACTCGTATATGGACAAGTTCCAGATGTTCCTGGAGACCAACAATTTGAAAGATGCTACACCTGGCAAGAAATGAGCTGTATTTCTGACCCATTGCGGGCCCGCCATTTTTAAAATGGCAAAGACACTTGCAAAACCAGCAGAAGTCAAGACAATGGACTGGGACAACCTCACCCCAATTCTGCAGGCTCATTATGCACCCGTGTGCCAACACTCATCAGGAGACACGAGTTTTACCAGAGGGACCAATAGGAAGGTGAAAGTGTTGGAGACTTCATTGCTGACCTCAGAAAACTGGGGGGATTTTGTGGCTTCGCAAATCTCGAGGAAGCCATGAGAGATCGACTTGTTTTGGGCCTAAAAGACCCCATGACCCAGAGCAAGATTATGGCGAAGGGAGACATCGGCCTCGCAGATGTCATCGCCGATGCTACTGCAGCAGAAGCAACCAGGAAGTCAGCTGCTTGAATGTGCTGAGCGAACGCACCGCACCACGAACTCGCCAGTGACACTACGCCTTTCTCCGAGAGGCACACAACGACCACCACCATGAAGACCTCGAATCCTCATCAGAAAGTGAGGAAGAAGAGGTCAACAGACTCAGGTCAGAATGCGACCAGTGAGACCAGCGGAATCGTAAGCCTTCGTGTCAATGTGTTGGATGCGGGGGAAATCACCCGCGATCAGACTGCAAATTCCTAGATGCACTCTGCCGTTCCTGTGGAAAGATGGGCCACATCGCAAAAGTCTGCAGAAGCAAGCGAGGGTCCAGCCCAAACTGAAGAGAAAATAATTTCCAGCATACAACAGGCAGCCCACCAGTAAATCGGGACTGCCTAAACAACCAATGGAACCACTATTACAGAAATCGAGCACCCGCCACTTCAACCAGACGAGAAGAGGCACACCAAACCATCACCATCGGCCATGCTTCATCCCTTGATGCAAGGAAAATCCGAGTGAAGGTCACCATTGAGAATCGACCATGTGTTATGAAGGTCGACTCCGGATCGTCCCTGTTGATGGTCTCCTGGAAAACCTTAAAACAGCTGATCCCTGACATCCGTCGCCAGGACCTCAGCACTCAAAAAATCATATTAAAAGACTACCAAGGAAACAGAATTCCAGTTGCCGGTTCCAGCCACGTCCAAGTATCCTTCAAAGACCACACCGCAACCGTATCTCTTACCGTCGTCGATCGAGATCGGCCCAGCTTGCTAGGTTTGCAGTGGTTCACGCCACTAGGAATTGAACTAGCGGGCATCAACCAGACTGGAAGCGAGACTGGGAAGCGGCCCTCATCCAGGAATTCCAGGAAGTTTTCACCGAGAAGCTAGGCAAGTACAAGGGATCCCCCATATCGTTTAATGTCAGCCTTGATGTTGTGCCCATTCGCCTTAAGCCTCGTCAAGTGCCCTTTGCACTCAAGTCAAAGATTGATGAACAATTGGACAAATTAATAGCCCAGGGCGTGTTGGAACTGATTGACCACGCCCGATGGGAGACCCCAATTGTAACCCCTATAAAATCTGATAGATCTTTGAGAATTTGTGGGGATTACCGGGCCACCCTAAATCACGCGCTTCAGCAGAGCACTTACCCTGTACCTGTGGTCCAACACCTTCTTAATTCCCTGGCAGGTGGGAAAATATTTGCAAAATTGGACCTAGCTCAGGCGTACCAGCAGTTGCCCGTAGATGCAGAGACTGCAGAAGCCCAAACTATAGTCACGCACAGAGGTGCATTCAAGTGTAATAGACTCCAATTCAGAGTGAGTGTAGCACCTGGCATCTTCCAAAGTCTGATGGAGAGATTGCTACAAGGCATAAAAGGGGTCATGCCCTACTTCGATGATCTCTTAATAGCTGCCCCCCTAAGAAGCCTACTAGAAAAATGACTCAGAATGGTCCTCCAGAAATTTAAAGATGCTGGCCTGAAGGTCAGGAAAGACAAGTGCCAACTATGTACTGAGAGGGTTGAATTCCTTGGATACCTTCTTGACAAACAGGGAATTCACCCTACGGAGAAAAAACTGATTGCAATAAAAAATGCCCCAAGACCTAGAAATAAAACAGATCTCCAAGCCTTCCTGGGACTCATTAACTTTTATAACATCTTCTTGCCCCAGAAGGCGACTGTTGCTGAACCCCTGCATAGGCTCCTCGATAAAAAGGCTTCCTGGGTCTGGGAACGTCGAGAAGAGCGAGCTTTTCAGCAAGTAAAAGACCTTTTAACATCAGATGCTGTATTGATACCATATAATGAGACTTTGCCCTTAACTGTCACCTGCGATGCCTCACCGTTTGGAATAGGAGCCATCCTGAGCCACGTCCTACCAAATGGTACTGAGGCACCTATTGCGTTTTTTCAAGAACTTTATCTAAAACTGAGAGAAACTATTGCCAACTTGATAAAGAGGCTCTCGCTATTGTGTCTGCGATCAGACGATTCCATGAGTATGTATATGGAAGATCCTTCTCCAAAATTACCGACCACAAACCATTACTTGGTATTTTAGCGGGAGACAAACCCACTCCCCACATCTTATCACCAAGAATGACATGTTGGTCAGAGTTTCTAGCCGCGTACGATTACCAACTGCTACACCACCCGGGGAAAGCCATTCTCCACGCTGACGCTTTGAGCCATTCTCCATTACCAGAAGTCATAGACGACCCAGCTCCAACCCTAGCTACGCTACAAATTAACTCTTCCTTCACCACCGCTGACTGCACAAGACATTGCATCAGAAACAAGGAAGGACTCTTGTTTGGCACGAGTCCTCAGCTGGGTGGAAAGAGGTTGGCCTGATAACCAACCAGACGACACCTTTAAGCCCTTCAAAAACCAGCAGACAGAACTTTTCTCCCAAAAGGGATGCGTCTTGTGCGGAGACAGAGTCATCATCCCAGAGAGATTACAGCATAAAGTTCTAAAACTATTACACAATGGCCATCCGGGCATCATGCGAATGAAGGCACTAGCGAGGAGCTATGCTTAGTGGCCAGATATAGATAAGCAAATAGAAACCTGGGTGGCCATTTGCAGCAAGTGTCAGGAAACTCGCTCAGCTCCACCAAAGCACCATCAACTGAATGGGAAGCACCCTGAGGTCCTGGTCCCGTATCCACATCGATTTTGCGGGACCCACCAAGGAGCATACATTTCTTATCGGAGTGGATGCCAACTCCAACTGGCTGGAGGTCCATAAAATGAAGAGCACCACCACAAAAGCAGTCGTTAAAAAACTAAATAGACTATTCGCTACACATGGGTTGCCAGATGTCCTGGTTTCAGATAATGGCCCCCAATTCACCGCTCTGGCATTTGAACAGTACCTGGCAGAGCAGGGGATACGCCACGCTTTGACATCGCCAGCTCACCCTGCGGCCAATGGCAGGGCTGAGCAAATGGTCCAATTCATAAAGAAAACTTTACACAAGATGGAGCAAGGGGACATCGACGACAAGGTGACCAGGATGCTTCTCCTCCAACATATTACCACAAACAGCACCACAAACAGAACCCCAGCCGAACTCCTGATGGGCCGGAAACTTCGCTCACATCTGGACCACCTGCACCCTGCCTACACACCGGACAAGCCCTTGGGGTCCAGCAGCAGTTATCACACCTTCAAGGTAGGCAACCCAGTTTTTGCAAAAAACTTTTCCGGTGACCCATTGTGGGTCCCCGCTACCATAACTCAACTTACGGGTCCCCGTTCCTACCGTTTACAAACCGCTGATGGGAAAATGTGGAAGTGCCACATCGACCAACTGCGCTCCAGGCTGGTACCTACCCCCGTCACATGCCCTGAACCTCAAACCTGGGGGGGAAAAGAACTAGCATACGACCCAGTACTTGAAAACCAGCAATCAGCACAACCAACCCTGGGATATTCACCTCCCGAAGGAGAGCCAGGCCAGACGATCGCCTCACCACAGAGCAGCACTGCGACAGCAGCAAATCCAAGGGATCCAGATGACAGCCTTGACGGAAGCAGAGATGACAACCCCGAGTCACCCAGCGGAGAGGTTGGACCATCTTTGCTGCCGAGCTCAGCGAACAGCCCACCAGAACCAGAGTCAGGGCAAGGACTGGTGGAGAAACGCAGATCAGGTAGAGCAGGTGAAACAACCTGTCTACCTGCGAGAATACATCACCCCACCCCTCAGACGGAACCTCGGGGGGAGGGGTGTTATGAACTAAGCAAACGCGTTAGTTTAAAATCCTAATAGTTTTGCTTCCATGGCAGGCTCGTAATCCTGCACTTCTGATTGGCCTGTGAACAACGGATCATGATTGGTCATTTCTGGCTGATCTGATTGGCTGACAGCAGGTTGCCACTGATTGGACGCTCCCAGTGCAGCAAACTCAAATCATTGGTTATTGTGACAGCAGCCAGCTCTATAAAAGGTGTTAAGTGTGGAGCATGGGTACGAAGAATGGAGACGAGCCGGTGAAAAAGTGAACTTCAACTCTTTATTTACATGGTGCGACAGCTCTAATTGGATGGCTGCTATAGCCTTCCTTATATAGGCAACTTATTAACTATTCAACCAATGAAAACCTGGGAGCGCTAGCTCCGTTGACCAATGAGAACGGCTTGTTAATGGCCAATCAGACTCTGAACGGGCCAATCTGATCTCGCCATTTAACAGCCAATCAGAAGTGCAGGGCCAGAACCCTGCACTTGACTTCAAGCTCTAGATAACTTTATTACACATTTATTTATTCACAACAAAAGGAGCTGCTGCTGCCCCAGTATTTCTGCTCTGTTCTGAAGTCACTAATAAAGAGTTGGAGTCACTGTTCGATGCCTCATCTCCATTCTTTGCGCCCCAGATCTAACAGTACTCTGCCTTTGCACCTGATTGAAAAGAATCCAACATTCCTCCCACTTTGTACTCAGGCGCTCAGCTTCCTCTCCCTCCCTCTCACCTCCATCCATCCTTGCTGGGTAATTTCCCTTCTCTTGCTGACTCTCAAGCTCGCATTTCTCTCTTCTCCTGGCTTGCAGACCTTCCCCACTCAAAAGCACGGTGGGCCTGAAAGCTACTGCTAGCTCAGCAAGCTGCCTTAGTGTCAGTCTGGAGACCTAGTTAGTACAGAGATCCAGAGATGGGAGTGTGTCAAAATAAATTCGGAGGTATTTGAGTGTGTATTTGAGGTTTCTCCCTCTTCCCCCCCTCCCCTCATTCCAGGGTTTGGCAGCAAATGCAGCCGGGGGGGGGGGGCTTCAAAAAATTTAGCAAGGGGTTCTCTGCTTGGTTGCTGGGTGGATGTGGCCTAGTTGGCCTCCTGCACCACGGTGCGGGAGGGGAGAGTTTTTGCCCTCCGTGGGCTCCAAAGGCTTTCCTCGAGCTTCTGGGAGGGTGAAAATGGCCTCCTCGGGCTCTGGAGGGTCTCTGGAAGCCAGAAACAGCCCCATTTCCGGCTTTCCTGAACTTCCAGGAGGCCCTTTTTTCACCTTCCTCGAACCTCCCTGCACTTACCTGCATCCAAAATGGGTCATTTGGGGACTCCTGGGAGGGGAGGGGAGGGCCATCCAGGAATGGGATTTGGGGGTTCTCTGAACTGCACAGTATCTTAGCTAGGGGCTCTCCCAAACCCCTTCGAATCTCCAGCAGCCCACCCCTGGATGCAGCTATTTCTGTGCAACCTGCTATAGGAGGATGCAGTCAACATTTTGGACTGTCTCCCAAAATCACCCACCAGATAGATCTTGATTTCCAGATGTTTCCACCTCCATGCACCACATTGCAAAGAGTGCCAAGAGCAGGAAAGGCTTCGAACAAGCTTTTTCCAATGGACAGACTCCATCCTAAACGTCTTGGGCTGTTAATAGTACATCGTTTCAACATCCAGCCTGCCGAACTGAGCAGAGACACCCTCTTGACTGAGGTTCAGATGACTGGGAAACTCAGCTCATTGTAAAGGTGATATCTGTCTTTTGAGTCTCCAGAATCTCTCGGCTCTGGGCTTAGTCCCTTTCTCAGAAACTGGTATGTGGCGTGAGAATTCCTCATCTTTTCTTAGGATGGCGTTAACACCAAGAGAGAGAGAGAGAGAGAGAAAGAGAGAGAGAAAGAGAAAAGATACATCATCATACTGGAAAGAATGACCCAAAAAAGCTACAATATGCATTGGAGCAGAAGCTGCAGGGAGGAGGAGGAGGAGGAGGAGGAGGAGAAGAAGAAAAGGAAGAGGAAGAGGAAGAGGAAGAGGAAGAGGAAGAGGAAGAAGAAGAAGAAGAAGAAGAAGAAGAAGAAGAAGAAGAAGAGGAGGAGGAGGAGGAGGAGGAGGAGGAGGAAAGAGTTGTAGTAGAGGACAAGGAAGTGCATCATCTTTAGAGACAAAGTTGCATAGCTATTGGGTACACTATATGTACTTTATAGTATATAGAAGAAGAGCAGCTGTGATCTACTGTATACCTCATGTGCAAATAGAAATATATTATCTCTCTCAGCAAAAGAGGGCATTGCTCTGATTGTTGTCTGGGGGCTGATTTGGGATGGGCATCTTTGAAAGATTGAGATCTCCCCCTCCACATTATAATTCTTGTTATTCTTATTAAATCAAATGGACTGATGTTTTGAAGATTGGGAACGCCTCTAAATAAATAATTGACCCCTATCAGGCAAAAGGCTAACCAATTATTTTTCAATGTTGCTCTCGAATTAGTCTGGCAACTGGCTTGAAACACTTACTTTTGAATCTTTCTCAAGGCTTTCCTTCCTTCCTTCCTTCCTTCCTTCCTTCCTTCCTTCCTTCCTTCCTTCCTTCCTTCCTTCCCTCCCCCCTCCCTCCCTTCTCTCTCCTTCCTTCCTTCCTTCCTTCCTTCCTTCCTTCCTTCCTTCCTTCCTTCCTTCCTTCCTTCAGCCTACCTATTTATGCACCTACCTACCAACCTACCTACCTACCAGCCTTGAAGCCCTTGTGTTTCTTCTTTAGGTATTCCACCATCAAATGTAGAACTCTGGTGGACCTCAATTCCTGATGATTTCATGGGCAAATCAAGTCAGTTTCACTTCTGCAAGCAAGAAAGAAAGTTCAGTGCTCACCCAGGAACGGGACAAGGTGTTTCCTTAGATGTTATCTTCTGGATTTTTTCTTTTCCAGTTCTCATTCTAGGTTAAGAGCCTTAGAATTCGCAGCTGTTGCTCATCGAGGTATCAATCAGATACAACCTTGAAGCCGAAGTCCATCAGGTCAAGTTCTACCTTAAAACCCGCCATTAATGATGCACTGTTTAGTTTACTATCCAGTTGTGTGGTTGTAGCTTCCTTATGCTTCCATCTCAAGCAGCATCCAGAGTCTGCATTAGGAATTCACAAGAGCTTGAAAATTACATAAGAAACCCCATGGTTGGCTTGCAGCAGGCAGCAAAAAAGAGAAGATAACACGTCCTTATGTTCCATTTGTTTGCCATCTGCCTTTCATTTGAAGATCGAGCGGCCATTTTTGCATCACCCAAGTGGACGAATACATTTATATATTCATACACACATGCACACCTTACCTTTCTGGGAGATAATTTACATGTGAAGATGCAACTTTGGAAATTTGCAGAAACCTAGTGGATTTCTTGTAAGGAAGATTGAAACCTTTATTTCATTCCCATCTGTGGTTTGGGGGCCCCAGGAGAAAAGGCAGCCTCCAAATCCTACAGTTTTTTTTTGTCTTTGATGGCTCTGATTTTTAAACTGGATTTGAACATTCTTGAAACCCAGAATAGCTCCAAATAGTGAATTTCTTCTGGAAAATATGATACATAACCCTATTGTGGTACCTAGTTGGAAAACTCATTTAGGACTTAGAAAATCAAAGTTCCCCGCTTTCTCTTTTCAATCTTGGATATTACTCCAAGAACTCTCCAAACTCTGGATTTTTCTGGATTTTTCTCATAAGACTAGAACAGAGGACCGAGCAGTGTTTTTCAAGCCTGGCCACTTTAAGACTGCAGTTCCCAGAATTCTCCAGCCAGCATGGAGAATTCACTGCTTACCAGCATTAAGTTAATAGATTTATGGAGATTTTCAGTTATCCAGATCATGGTTGCCCCAAAGGTGCTTTTTCAAGAGGCAACTAGACCTCCTGGTTTTTCTTTGAAGACATTTTGCTTCTCATCCAAGAAGCTTCTCCAGCTGTGACTTCTATTCCCCACCATCCAGTCAGAACTGGAAAAAAACAGTTGGGATATTAAATTTGGGACATTAATAGTTTGCCTCTTTTATTCATTTTCTAACATTTTCTAATGCCGTCAAGATGGATTTCTTTTTGTGAATCAACCCATTTCACTCTGCTTTACTTAAAAAGGTTTTTTTTTTTTTCCCCATGCTGGCTAGGGAGTTTTGGGAGTTGATGTCCATAAAGTCACCAAGATGAGATACTCCTCATATAGATAGCATAAACACAGGGGTGGGATTCTACCGGTTTGGACCAGTTCAAGTGAACCGGATGTTAAATTCACATCTGGTTCACCAAATTGGTAGTTGAACTGACCAGCTGGCCCTGCCCACCCCACCCCGCCCTTCCAGAGAGCCTCTGGACCCTGGGGGAGTCCATATTCAACCTCCCAGGGGCCTGAGGGAAGCCTCTGGACCCTAGAGAAGGTGAAAAATGGCCCACTTGGAATTTCCGGAAGTCAGGAAATGGGCCTGTTTCCGGCTTCCAGAGGGCCTCCAGATCCCAGGGGAGGCCATTTTTGCCTTCCGAGAGGCTCAAGGGAAGCCCCTGGACCCTAGAGAAGGTGAAAAATGGCCCACTTGGAATTTCCGGAAGTCAGGAAATTGGCCTGTTTCCGGCTTCCAGAGGGCCTCCAGATCCCAGGGGAGGCCATTTTTGCCTTCCGAGAGGCTCAAGGGAAGCCCCTGGACCCTGGAGAAGGTGAAAAATAGCCTTCCTGGAAGTTCCAGTAGTCCACGCCCACCATGACCAGGGCCACCCAGCAACTAGGCAGTGAACTGGTCCAGAACTGATCAACATGGTCCAGAAACCCAAAGTCCTTTCAACAGCACCATCCCTTGAGCCATTGGTTGACTTCTAGAATCCTCCATTCCCTCACTGGGTGTTGATTTTCTGTTGTATATGTAAAACAAAATACATTTCTTCCAAGCTTTGGTGACCATGTGTGAGGCTATCCTAAGAATAACAGAACAGAATAACAGATGTGGAAGGGGACTTGAAGATCTTCTAGTCCAACCTTTGCTCAGGCAGGAAACCTTGTACCATTTCGGACAAATGGTTGTCCAACCTCTTCTTAAAAATTTATTTTTATTTATTTTATTTATCAGTCGCTTACAAGATAATAGATATAAGTATAAACATGAGTAAGAATACAGGAAATAGGTACGAATTAATGGGGACAATAGGACACGATGGTGCACTTATGCACGCCTCTTACAGACCCCTTAGGAATGGGGTGAGGTCAATAGTGGATAGTTTGTGGTTAAAGGAGTGGGGGTTAGAGGATGTAACAACAGAGTCAGGTAGTGCATTCCAAGCATGGGCCACTCTGTTGCTGAAGTCGTACTTTCTGCAATCAAGTTTGGAGCGGTTTACGTTGACTTTGTATCTGTTATGTGCTCTTGTATTGTTGCAGGTGAAGCTGAAGTAGTCATTGACAGGTAGGACATTGTAGCAGATAATTTTGTGTGCTACTCTTAAGTATAACCATAGGCGGCGTAGTCCAAGGTTGTCCAAGCCCAAAATCTCAAGCCTGGTGACAGAGGGTATTCTGTTGGGAGTAGAGAAGTGATGGGTCCAGTGATCCCTAACTTCTGCAGTCAAATTGTTCCACTGATTAATAATCCTCACTGTTAGGAAGTTTCTCCTTGGTTCTAGGTTATGCTTCTCTCTTGATTAGTTTCCTGCCATCCTAGTTCTGAGAATTATCAGTGTTGGTTTAGCTATTCCCCTCCACCCCCAGTCTTTTCTTCAGTGCATTCAGAGTCAACCCCCATCGTTCCTTTCTCCTCTGTTTTCTGCTAGCAGCAGCTTTTAAAAAATATGTTACTCCTACAGCAGAAATTCTTACAGGTCACTCTTGGCAACCTAGCAACTTTAATGTTGGATGAGGATCCTGTCTGCCTAAGAAAGTAATGAGCGAAGACAGTCCAATCCTTTGGCTAGAGGATAAGTTTGCAAATCTGGAGCAGAGGCGTAATGGCCTTTCTCCCTTTTCTTTGTCTCCCTCCTTCCTTCCCTCCCTTTGTTTTTTTCTTTTTTTTTTCAGAAATATAAGGGCAAATGCCTCTTTTCCCCCAGCAAACACAGCCCTGTGCCAAACAATTCCAAATTCAGTAACAAGCACAGATCTGTAACAAGGCCAGGAAAGTGAGAAAATGAAAGTGATGGCCTATTCTGTCTCTCTACGTCTCGATGGGTGGACGTAGACACAGACACACACAAACTTGGACATAAATTATAGGCACTTGGGCACTTTTTGGCACAGAACACACTATGTGGGAGCTTTGGGGTTGCCTGGCTGATGCTAATTTGGCAGAAGAATGAGAAGGAAGCAGAGAAAAGCTGGTTTTCCACAGGGAATGTAAGATGCTCGGTTGGAAGAGAGGCTTCTGCATTCCAGCAACCTTTGGGATGTCTTTCCATCCATCTAGGATGAGAAGGAAAATTTCTAGCACCAGATTTCAGACGTTACTTCCTGTGAATTATGGATTTCCTTTCTTCCTTTCCTTTCCCCTCCTTTGCTCCCTCCCCTTCCCCTCCCTCTCTTTCTCTCCCTCCCTCCCTCCCCTCCCTCCTCTCTCCTTCCTCTCTCCCCTCTCTCCCCTTTTCTTTCTCTCCCTCCCTGTCCTCTCCCTTCCCTTTCCCTCCCTTCCCTTCCCTTCCCTTCCCTTCCCTCTCCCTTCCCTCCCTTCCCTTCTCTTTCTCTCCCTCCCTCCTTCCTCTCTCCACTCCCTCCCTCCCTTTCTCTTTCTCTCCCTCCCTCCCTCTCCTTTTTTCCCCTCCCTTCCCCCTTCTCTTTCTCCCCCTCCCTCCCTCCCCCTCCCTGTCCCCTCCCCTCCCTCCCTTGATCCATGATGGGGAGAAAGAATGAAAAACAGAAGCCTTCTCCTTTCAATAAATTACACGGTGAGTTTTCCAGTTATTTTAGGCGGCTAATGGAAACATTAAAAAAAAAAAAAAAAGACTGTAGTGTCTTCCTGAGAAAGAATATTCAGCAGATTCTCATCCACCGATTGAGAGGGAACAAAATCTGGGAGTGAAAGTCCGTAATCTTAAAGTTGCCAAGTTTGTACTCATTGAGATCAACCTGCTTCTAGGAATTTAAATCACCCGTTTGATTTGTGTCTTGCCTTCATTTTCTAATACCACATTTCCCGGTGAAAAAACGAAGGGTTCTTGAAATCTGTTGCAAAACCCCAACTTTCCAGCATTTTAAAAATGAGATCCTATATGCAGCTATTTTGCAAGCAATTAATAATAAGCCAGAAAACTATGCTCTCTAGGACACTTACACGTGCAAATCCCTCATTTTATGTTCTCTTTTGTCTCTTCCTTTTGTCTCGCATGTATATACTTTTTCTAAAAAGTCTAATGAAAATATCTTTTGAAAGACCAGGGGAAAAAAGATTGGTGGCAAAACGGGTGCTTAGCTATGAGATACATTTCGCTCAGCAGTTAACTAGAGCCAATTAGCTGGAGCGAGTGAGTGACAGACAATTAAGGAGAGGAAAAGGTGGTACCAGCTCTCTCTATAGCTTCCCATCCAATTTTCCCCTGGCCCAGGTGGAAATTATTGAAAGAGGAATCAAATCCTCACAGGAACTGCATACCGTAAGAAGCCACAGAGGTTTTATTGAAACAGCTGCAGGACCCCAACTTGCAAAGCTAGCGAAGATCTTCCTGCTTCCCCCAATCACTGCAAAGTGTGCCCAACTTAGAGAGCGGCCTACCGCACAGTCGGCATGTAGCTCCAGATTTCTCAGCTGTGGCAACTTTTAGACGGGTGGACTTCAATGCCAGGATTCTGGGTGTTGAAAGTCGAGGTTGCAAAATTCTGAGAGCAGAGGTCCATCTAACGAGCCAGTTGGGTCTGGGAATTCAAGCATCAGGCTAGAAACTAGAAGACTGGGAGTTCTGGTCCCATCTTAGGCATGAAAGCTGGCTGGATGACTTTGGGCCAATCACCAGGAGACTGTGAGTTCTAGTCCTGCCTTAGCCATGAAAGCTGGCTAGGTGACTTTGGGCTGATCACCAGGAAACTGTGAGTTCTCATCCTGCCTTAGCCATGAAAGCTGGCTAGGTGATTTTGGGCCAATCACCAGGAGACTGTGAGTTCTAGTCCTGCCTAAGCCATGAAAGCTGGCTAGGTGACTTTGGGCTGGTCACCAGGAGACTGTGAGTTCTAGTCCCATCTTAGCCATGAAAGCTGACTGGATGACTTTGGACCAATCACCAGGAGGCTGTGAGTTCTAGTCCTACCTTAGGCATGAAAGCTGGCTAGGTGACTTTGGGCCAATCACCAGGAGACTGTGAGTTCTAGTCCTGCCTTAGCCATGAAAGCTGGCTAGGTGACTTTGGGCTGATCACCAGGAAACTGTGAGTTCTCATCCTGCCTTAGCCATGAAAGCTGGCTAGGTGATTTTGGGCCAATCACCAGGAGACTGTGAGTTCTAGTCCTGCCTAAGCCATGAAAGCTGGCTAGGTGACTTTGGGCTGGTCACCAGGAGACTGTGAGTTCTAGTCCCATCTTAGCCATGAAAGCTGACTGGATGACTTTGGACCAATTACCAGGAGGCTGTGAGTTCTAGTCCTACCTTAGGCATGAAAGCTGGCTAGGTGACTTTGGGCCAATCACCAGGAGACTGTGAGTTCTAGTCCTGCCTTAGACATGAAAGCTGGCTAGGTGACTTTGGGCTGATCACCAGGAAACTGTGAGTTCTCATCCTGCCTTAGCCATGAAAGCTGGCTAGGTGATTTTGGGCCAATCACCAGGAGACTGTGAGTTCTAGTCCTGCCAAAGCCATGAAAGCTGGCTAGGTGACTTTGGGTTGATCACCAGGAGACTGTGAGTTCTAGTCCCATCTTAGCCCTGAAAGCTGACTGGATGACTTTGGACCAATCATCAGGAAGCTGTGAGTTCTAGTCCTACCTTAGGCATGAAAGCTGACTGGATGACTTTGGACCAATCACCAGGAGGCTGTGAGTTCTAGTCCTACCTTAGGCATGAAAGCTGACTGGATGACTTTGGACCAATCACCAGGAGGCTGTGAGTTCTAGACCTGTCTTAGCCATGAAAGCTGGCTAGGTGACTTTGGGCCGATCACCAGGAGATGGTGTGATTTGTAGCTATGAATGAAAGCCTTAGATATGGAAGCCATCTGGGTCACCTTAGGTCAGTTCCTTTCTCTTAGCACAACCCACCTCACAAAGTTGTTGTTGTGGGGAAAATAGAAGAAGGGTGTTTGCCAATTTGAGTTATTATTATTTTTTTTAGAAATAATAAAGACAGGATTTAAATAAAATAACAGATATCAAAGTTGTCTTCGGTAAACACTGAGCTAGCCTAGGAGCAGCTGAGGTAGCTTTTCTTCAGAAATAAAGCGAGCAGAAAATTCCCTTAGCAGGTTGCAATCGAGTTTGCTTTCATACATCGTATCATAAAGTGCTTCCAAGGAAACCTTCTAGCTGCTTGTCTTCCTTTCTTAAGAACGTTGATGGGTTCTACATGAGGTCTACAGTTCTTCCTGGAAATACTGGTGATAATATAGGCTGGGACTTTGCAATGCCACGCATCAGCTACCTTCGGTCAAAATTCATATTAGTAATCCGCAGGATTTAAAATTATGAGTTTGGTGGTCCCTGAGGTCCAAAAGGCTGGTGACCCCTGGTCTATTCTATTCTATTCTATTCTATTCTATTCTATTCTATTCTATTCTATTCTATTCTATTCTATTCTATTCTATTCTATTCTATTCTATCCCATCCCATCCCACCCCACCCCATCCCATTCTATCCTTTCCCATCCCATCCCATTCTATCCTATCCCATCCCATCCCACCCCAGTTCTGACCAGTTCTGGAGTGTAGTGGAAATTTTGAGTAGTTTGGAGAACTAGCAAATACCACCTCTGATGGGCCCAGAGGTGGGATTCTACCAATTCGCACCTATTCGCTAGAACCAGTTGTTAATAACATTCTAAGCTGTTTAGAGAACCTGTTGTTAGAAGGAATTACTGGGCTAATCCTGTAAGGAAGGCAGGAAGGAAACATTCTGGTGTTGCTTACAGAAACTGCCTCTCCATTAACCCTTATTACATTCTTGGCAGGACTAGACTTCCTCTCTCAGGAACGTCTCTGGAGTTCCCCCCCCACCCTCCTTTGCTGGTACTCTGCTTGTGTGGAGTGACCATTCAAAGTTACAATGGCACTGAAAAAAGTGACATGACCATTTTTCACATTTACGACTGTTGCAGCATCTCCACAGTCGTGAGAGGCCAGGCGAGGAGATGCGTGCCTCGATGTGAGTGACCATGCCCAGCCAATCACATGACCACCAAGCCACGCTCACCAACTAAGCCACGCCCACAGAACTGGTTGTTAAAAAATTTGAATCCCACTCCTGGATTGGCCTGTATTCACCATCTATCTCTGCCTCCTGAGTCCCAACTGATGGGCTGGGATCTTCTTTGGTTGCCCTGCACAGGAGAACGGAGCTGGAAAGCAGGTTAGTGGGGTTGGGGAGGGAATGGGGATTTTGCAGTAACTTTCCCCTGCCACGCCCACCAAACCACGCCCACCAAGCCATGCCACACCCACAAAACCGGTAGTAAAAAGTTTTTTTTGAATTCCACCACTGAAGGGGTTGGACTAGAAGACCTCCAAAGGTCTCCCCCAACTCTGTTTATTCTGTGAATATCTGTAAAATAAAAATGCCGTGAAGCTGAACATCCCCTTTCTCTCTCCTGCATCTTCTACCGTCTTAAACCCAAGCCTCCATAGGCTTTGCTTAATCCACTTTCACGTTACTTCCTAGGCCAAGACATTCTCAAGTGGGACCCCCATGCAACCCAGGAAGGGAAGGAAATTAGGGCAGGGGGAGGAGCTATTTTCGTTTCAAAAATAAATACTTATCCCAATGCAACTCCTGGAATATTAGCTTAATTAAAAACATTCCGGAGCCCCTTTCTTTGAAGTCGGGGGTCGGGAGGCAGGGAGAGAGAAGACCTCCGTAGCACATTTATCCAGGGAGAGTCTTCAGTTTTCCTCCCCTCCCTCTGCTGCAGTAGCCCTCTTTAACCTTTTGCTGGGGGTGTGGAGGGAGTGTGTGAACAAAAGACCCCTTGTCTCTTCTCAGGCATGGAGTGAATCTCCTCCCGGTTGACCCAAAGGTGACTCTGCACCTGTGGCCCTGCGGCTTCCTGGCTATTGTCCCTCTTCTGAGCCCATCCTTATGCCCCGCCACCTCTCACAAAATCCTCGACAGAAAGATCCAGCCAAATAAATAAGGCAAATAGGTGGAATGACAAGCTTGGCCGAAGGGCTGGGGTAAGCAGCCCCCCCCCCTGAGGGCTGCCGGGCAGAGGGGAATCCAAGGATTGGAGGGTTTGGGTGGAAGGGGGGGGGTCGGATAAGGTAGGTTGCGTTCCTTGGGCAGGTCTTCCAGGACTGGCCCCACCGGCCAAGAATGTTCCGCTTGGTGGGATTCAAAAGACAAAGGCCTCTCAGCAGGCGGGTTCTAGACTGGCCGTATTCCTCAACCATGGCCACTTTTAAGAGGTGTGGGTTTCCACTCCCAGAATTCCCCAGCTGAAATGTCTAGAGCGGTGCTCTTCAATCTTGGCAGGGAGAATTCTGGGAGTTAAAATCCGCACATCTTAAAAGTTGTCCAGGTTGAGGAATGCTGCTCTGTATATTCTGGCTGGGGGCTCCCTCTCTGCTCTCCCCTCCCATCTCCCCCTTTCCCCCTCCCTCCTTCCCTCTCCCTCCCTCCCTCCTTTTCTGCCTCTCCCTCTTTCTTTCCCTCCCTGTCCCTCTCCCCTTCTCTTTCTCTCCCTCTTTTTATCTCTTTTCCAAACATCCATCCATCCATCACCTACATCTCTACCTCCCTCCCTTTCCCTCTTCCTCCCTCCCTCCCTCTTCCTCTCCTTCTCTCTGTCTCTCTCTCTCCCAAACATCCATCCATCCATCACTACCTCTCTCCTTTCCCTCTTCCTCCCTCCCTCCCTCTTCCTCTCCTTCTCTTTCTCTCTCTCTCTTCCAAACATCTATCCATCCATCACTACCTCCCTCCTTTCCCCCTTTCTCCCTCTCTCCCTCCCTCTTCCTCTCCTTCTCTTTCTCTCTCTCTCTCTTCCAAACATCCATCCATCCATCATTACCTCCCTCCTTTCCCTCTTCCTCCCTCCCTCCCTCCTCTTTCCTCTCCTTCTCTCTCTCTCTCTCTCTCTCTCCAAACATCCATCCATCCATCACTACCTCCCTCCTTTCCCTCTTCCTCCCTCCCTCCCTCCCTCTTCCTCTCCTTCTCTTTCTCTCTCTCTCTCTCTCTCTTCCAAACATCCATCCATCCATCACTACCTCCCTACTTTCCCTCTTCCTCCCTCCCTCCTCCCTCTTCCTCTCCTTCTCTCTCTCTCTCTCTCTCTCTTCCAAACATCCATCCATCCATCACTACCTACCTCCTTTCCCCCTTCCTCCCTCTCTCCTCCCTCTTCCTCTCCTTCTCTTTCTCTCTCTCTCTCTCTTCCAAACATCCATCCATCACTACCTCTCTTCCTTTCCCTCTTCCTCCCTCTCCTCCCTCCCTCTCCCTCTCCTTCTCTTTCTCTTTCTCTCTCTCTTCCAAACATCCATCCATCACTACCTCTCTTCCTTTCCCTCTTCCTCCCTCTCTCCCTCCCTCTCCCTCTCCTTCTCTTTCTCTCTCTCTCTCTCCAAACATTCATCAATCCATCAATACCTCCCTCCTTTCCCCCTTTCTCCCTCCCTCCCTCCCTCTTCCTCTCCTTCTCTTTCTCTCCCTCTCTCTCTCTTCCAAACATCTATCCATCCATCACTACCTACCTCCTTTCCCCCTTCCTCCCTCTCTCCTCCCTCTCCTCTCCTTCTCTTTCTCTTTCTCTCTCTCTCTTCCAAACATCCATCCATCACTACCTCCCTCCTTTCCCTCTTCCTCCCTCTCTCCCTCCTCTTCCTCTCCTTCTCTTTCTCTTTCTCTCTCTCTCTCTCTCTTCCAAACATCCATCCATCCATCACTACCTCCCTTCCTTTCCACTCTTCCTCCCTCTCTCCCTCCCTCTTCCTTTCCTTCTCTCTCTCTCTCTTCCAAACATCCATCCATCCATCACTACCTCCCTCCTTTTCCTCTTCCTCCCTCTCTCCCTCCCTCTTCCTCTCCTTCTCTTTCTCTTTCTCTCTCTCTCTTCCAAACATCCATCCATCCATCACTACTTCCCTTCCTTTCCACTCTCCCTCCTCTCTCCCTCCCTCTTCCTCTCCTTCTCTCTCTCTCTCTCTTCCAAACATTCATCAATCATCACTACCTCCCTCCTTTCCCTCTTCCTCCCTCTCTCCCTCCCTCTTCCTTTCCTTCTCTCTCTCTCTCTTCCAAACATCCATCTATCCATCACTACCTCCCTTCCTTTCCCTCTTCCTCCCTCTCTCCCTCCCTCTTCCTCTCCTTCTCTTTCTTTCTCTCTCTCTTCCAAACATCCATCCATCCATCACTACCTCCCACCTTTCCCTCTTCCTCCCTCCCTCCCTCCCTCTTCCTCTCCTTCTTTCTCTCTCTCTCTCTTCCAAACATCTATCCATCCATCACCTACATCTCTACCTCCCTTCCTTTCCCTCTTCCTCCCTCTCTCCCTCCCTCTTCCTCTCCTTCTCTTTCTCTCTCTCTCTCTCTTCCAAACATCCATCCATCCATCACCTACATCTATACCTCCCTCCCTTTCCCTCTTCCTCCCTCTCTCCCTCCCTCTTCCTCTCCTTCTCTTTCTCTCTCTCTCTCTTCCAAACATTCATCAATCCATCACTACCTCCCTTTTTTCCCTCTTCCTCCCTCCCTCCCTCTTCTTCTCCTTCTCTCTGTCTCTCTCTCTCCCAAACATCCATCCATCCATCACTACCTCCCTCCTTTCCCTCTTCCTCCCTCCCTCTTCCTCTCCTTTTCTTTCTCTCTCTCTCTCTCTTCCAAACATCCATCCATCCATCACTACCTCCCTCCTTTCCCTCTTCTCCCTCCCTCTTCCTCTCCTTCTCTTTCTCTCTCTCTCTCTCTTCCAAACATCCATCCATCCATCACCTACATCTCTACCTCCCTCCCTTTCCCCTTCCTCCCTCTCTCCCTCCCTCTTCCTCTCCTTCTCTTTCTCTCTCTCTCTCTTCCAAACATCCATCCATCCATCATTACCTCCCTCCTTTCCCTCTTCCTCCCTCCCTCCCTCCCTCT
>CM066331.1:6394142-6406642 GCA_033807585.1 Hydrophis major
GAAGAGAGGAGAAGAGAAGAGAAGAGAAGAAGAGGGGAAGGGAGGAGAGGGAAGGGAGGGAAGAGAGAAGAGAAGAGAAGAGGAGGGGAGGGGAGGGGAGGGGAGGGGGAAGGAGGAGAGGGAAGGAGAGACAAAAAGAAAGGTATAAAGAAATATATAAAGGACAGCTTTGTATTTATATTTAAACCTCACTCTCTGAAGTTCCATAATGACTCTTTTCTTTCTATAATAAATCCTGCCTAATCATCCGAACCATAAATCATGAGTTCATTTTTTTCCCCCACAAAAACCAACAAGGCGTTTCCAACCATTAGTAAATGTGGTTGCTGTCTTATCTCTGAGAAATGAACTCAGTCTGTCCCTCTCAGCAGGTTCAGTCAGTTTGGCTTGCAGGTTTGAGAGAGTTTATTGAGGGGATCTTCAATGCTTCTTGGAGTTTGGTTGCTTTTTTGAGCAAATCCCACTCCTTTCTCTCCCGGCTGATGTTTATCAGTCATTTAAGATTAAACACACTTGGGATTAAACACCTGTCCATCGTCCCATAAAAAAAAAATCAAAAAGAAAAGAAAAATAGAAATAGATAAAAGGTTAAAATAATAATTAAAAAACAATACACAAATGAATTTAAAAAAGAAAACAAAAGACAAAGTCAAACATGCTGGACCACTAGGTATTTTTCTGCTGTCAGCTTTCTATATTTCTGTGTTTCTGTGTTACCTAGTTTGGTAATGAAACCAATGTTAAGCCTGGTTTCCCCAACCAGGGTTAGGGAGACAAGCTAAACAGAATGTGCAGCGTTAGTCAGATAGGCACACAGATAAATGAGTGAGCTAAGCTTGTATGTTTGTTAACATACAGTAAAAATAACAGATACGCTTGTGCTATCAAAAATATAGTTTATTCCATTATGAGTTCATAGCATAGTCAAAATAACAGTCCAATAGTCATGTATCATTTAGTCAGTCCATTCAGGGATATTCAGTTAGCAAAGTCCGTTTAGAATATCCTATGTCAGTTCACTTACAAGTCAGTCCTTTGTTTTCTCTCCCGTTCGAGCAATGCAGTCTTGTGTCCTTGCAGTAATCAGGGATCATCAAAGCCAGAGAGATAGCAAGCTGCCGTCTTGCTTCTTTTAAAGTGCTTTCACAACCACTCCCTTAATTACTATCCCACAGTTAAAGTTGCAGACACTTTAACATACAAACTATGATTACTTAGTTATTATTTTACCTAAACCAGTTAGGGTAAACAATGTTATCCCTAACAGTCTGCAAGGAAACAACTAAATTCACAAAGCACCAAGAACCCCACAATTCACCCTTAGTTATGGCAAGTTTCTTTAAGAGGGCATTTCATCTTGCCTTGTGAAGGTACAGACACAGATTAACAGAGTTGGAAGGAACCTTGTAGGTCATCTAGTCCAGCCCCTGGCCAAGCAGAAGGCCCACCATCTCTTCCATTTAGAATTCTGACATGAAATAATAGGATGCAACTTTAGAGAAAGAGGTCAAAGCTATATTTGTACTTATAACTGTTACGAAGAATATTCTTTTTCTTTTTTTAATTTTTCTTTGACTTTTTTCTTTTCTTTTCTTGCGCTTGATCTTTTCTCTCTTTCCCCTACAGGTAATCCTTGACTTACGACCACAGTTGGGACCTGAACTTCCATCACTAAGTGAGGCAGTCACTAAGTGAGTCCTGCCCAATTTTATGACTTTTTTGGCTGTGGGTGTTAAGTGAGGTCATCAGGCAAATCTGGTTTTTCCACCATTGATCATACATGTTGGAAGCCAGCTGGGATATTTGTGGAATGTCAATCACACGACTCCGGAACCATTGTAAATACACATCAATTGCCAAGTGTCCGTATTTTGATCACATGGCCATAGGGACACTGAGATGGTTGTAAGTGCGAGGACTGGTTGCAAGTCCCATTTTTGAGCACCTTTGTAAGTTCTAATTGGTTGTTGAATGACTGGTTGTAAATTGGGGATTACCTGTGCTTTATATGAGTTTGTGTTAGTTTTTTTATCTTTCTATTTAAATGTTTCAATAAAAAAAATTAACTATAAAAAGATTAAATGTGGGGAGACATTTAAGATGGAAGAGCAATGCAGTCTCTTTAACAAACCTAATACTATGATTCCTGTCCACCACTAGTAATTTATAGAGAATATTTCTTTGCTAGAATTAGCCAGGAAGAGAAAGTTTTGTTGAATGAAAAGAAGTAGAGTTTAAAGGAAAAGAAGGTGACACAATGGTAGCCTTCCAATATCTCAGGGGCTGCCCCAAAGAAGAGGGAGTCAAGCTATTCTCCAAAGCACCAGAAGGCAGGACAAGAAACAAGGGATGAAAACTAATCAAGGAGAGAAGCAACTTAGAACTAAGGAGAAATTTCCTTATAGTTAGAACAATTAACCAGTGGAACAACTTGCCTCCAGAAGTTGTGAATGCTCCAATACTGGAAGATTTTTTTTAAAAAAGATGCTGGATAACCATTTATCTGAAGTGGTACAGAATTTCCTGCCTAAGCAGGGGGTGGGACTAGAAGACCTCCAAGGTCCCTTGCATTTCTGTTATTCTATTCTATTCTATTCTATTCTATTCTATTCTATTCTATTCTATTCTTTCCTTTTCCTATGTCTATGTCTATGTCTATGTCTATGTCTATCCTATCCTATCCTATCCTATCCTATCCTATCCTATCCTATCCTATCCTATCCTATCCTATCCTATCCTATCCTATCCTATTCTATTCTATTCTATTCTATTCTATTCTATTCTATTCTTCTGGCTTTTTTCATAACCCTCCTCCCACAGGAGCAAAATTAAACCTAAACCTTTGAATCCTGGCTGGCTCAGTCCCCAGATTCACACGACATGCTTAACCTGGTTGCAGAATTATCCACTCTTTTGCTTGGCGTGTTCCATGGAACCCTAAATGAACCAAGCAGGTTGGTTTTGCACCGTCTGTTAAAACACAAGCCAAGTCATTCAGCTTAGTCTGTTGTGTGAACAGCCTCTTGCCTCCCTTGCTAAGACCTAGTTGGATGGTTCACAGGGTGTGAACTTGCTGCTAACAAGGGAATCCTTCTGAGATCAGTACGAAGAGGCATGGGGCGATGCCCATTGCTGCCATCTCATCCAGGGTCGGAGGGATGGTGCAAAATGTATGGAATTAAATTCAGCAGGGTTTCTCAACAGAAGCAAAGCAAGAGAAAACATTCTTTCCTCTACACAGACTGTTCGGTCTGGTGGCTTAAGATCCACATTGCAAAGAACCAACAGAGATTTTGTTGTGGCCTGCTAGCAGCCAGCGGAGCAGATGTGGCAGATTCGGACAGTGAAGAGATTGGGGAGGAATATGAGCCAGTCCTGGAGTCTGGGGAAAGCTCTGACGAGGGCTCTGCGTTGGGGGTGGGGGGCAGAGATGGGACCAGGGCTGTCTGACAATGATCAGCTGCCTTTGGAATCAGAGATCAGTGGGGCAGAAGAACAGCTGGAGCCTGTTCCCAGTGTGCACATGCACAGAACTGCCAGGAGAAGGGAACAGTTAAGAATCAAGGGCCGACTTGGGAGTAAAGGCACAGGTAGACAGTGAATGGCTCCTCCCATAAGGAATAAAGAGGAGAGAAAGGGGGAGTGGGATTTGCAGGAGACAATTAATTGAATTCATTAGGATGAAGATCTATCCCTGACTTCTTGCCAAGTAATTGCTGCTACAGTGTGGCGTTTGGAAGCTATGGGCTTGACAACTCTCCAAGCCTCATAAAGGTCTGCAGTTGTGAAATCTGATGAAAGCGTTCGCTGGGATTTTGTTGGAGAGGAATTCCACTTTAACCTAAATAAAAGGGGTTTTATTGGGATGAGGAATCTTCTTTCGTGATCTAGGGAAGCCTAGGTCAGAACAGACTTTTGTCTCATCCTGTCAAATTTCACCATAGCAATCCTACCAAGCTGGAAATGCAAGACTCTTCTAAAATGTGCATTTTAGGGGACTTCTTTGCACAATTTCCCTTTATTTTCAGGCCCCTGACCTCCCAGCTAGAGGATGGGGGGACCCAGGTAAAGGAATCCTGGGAAGGAGGGGGAAAGAACTGGGGAAAGGGGAGGAGGTAGGTTGCTTTGTCCCAACAGTAAAATAAACAGGGTCTCTAACTTTCCCGGTAGTAAAAGCTGACAGCTTTAGAGCTGTTGCCTCGGCACCTCTTTAAAATGTCTTGGGGGGCCTTGGGAAAGGGGGCTGTTGGAGGGGGGGGATGATGACCAGAAACAGGTTGCCCCCGGCCTCATATAAGACACACACACACACACACACACACACACACACACACACACACACACAGAGTGTTATTCTTTACCTGCTGCTGCTCAATGCCTGGGTTTGTTCAGGGGTGGGTGGATGGATGGGGGCTCAGACTATGCCTGGACTCGTTTACAAAACCGAAATGTTTATCCCAGGCTTTCCGTTGCTGTGGTACAAGGCTGAAACTTGATGCCCTCCCCCCTTTTTTGGGGGGGGGTGTAAATTCTTAGTTGGATGTTGGAGACTTCGGGTGCTGACCCTTCCTAAATTTGCAAAAGCCAGGATGTTCTCCCCAACCCCCCCCCACTGCCACCGCCACACACACACACACACACACACTAGTTGAAAACCCTGGAACGACAACCTGGTTCTTAAATTCTGATATTATTTACCCGAGACACATGTTTGACGTTAGTTTAGGTGGAAGAAAATATTCCAAGAAATTTTGCATATTGGCGAGGTTTAAGTAGCTTTACTTCAGCCAAGCTTGGTTCCCTGAACAATTATTCCCTGTGTTTTAAGGGGGGAGGGGGGAAAGGGTGTGTGTGGAAGATGGGCTTTTGCCCCAGGCTGAAATGGAAAAAAGGACACACGTTCTGAAAGGGGCCCGAGACTCCCTAATTTTGAGGGAAGGACTATTAGGTGTTAAAGGACTTCCTGTCTACTCCACTCTCTGACCCACTCACCCCAATTGTAGGTGGGCTCTCCCTTTTGTTCCTTCTGCATCCAAAAATGTGTTTGGAGAACTCAATATTGCTGTGTGCCATGTTTGTTTTGTTTTGAGGATTTCTCTGCAAAGTGTCTGAAGCAGAGGTGGTATTCAGACAGTTCTGACCTAGCTGTTCTGGAGAACCGGTAGATGCTGGTCAGTGATGGGATTCAATAATTTTTTTTTACTACCGGTTCTGTGGGCATGGCTTGGTGGGCGTGGCAGGGGAAGGATATCTCCAGTCAGAGGTGGGATTTGCCAGTTCTCTGAACTACTCAAAATTTCCGCTACCGGTTCTCCAGAACTGGTCAGAACCTGGTGAAGACCCACCTCTGGTGTTGGTGATGACCTACAAAGCCCTACAAGGCACGGGGCTGGAATATTGGAGGGTCTGCCTGTCCCTGGTGATATCTATCCATCCATCAGAAGCTGCAGGAGAGAAATATTACGGGTTCTGTCTATGAAGGCCAGGCATAAAGAATGTGGACCATCCATAAATTGTAAATTTGTAAAGTTTTATTACTCAAGAATACATGTATACACAAGAGTCTCAGTGGTAGGATTCAAAACTTTTTACTACTGGTTCTGTGTGCATGGCTTGGTGGGCGTGGCATGGCTTGGTGGGAGTGGCTTGATGGGCATGGCAGGAGAAGGATACTGCAAAATCCCCATTCCCTCTCCACTCCACTAACCTGCTTTCCAGCTCTGTTCTCCTGTGCAGGGCAACAAAAGAAGACCCAGCTGGGACTCAGGAGGCAGAGAATAGATGGGGGCAGGGCCAGTCAGAGAAAGGATTTGCTGGTTCTCTGAATTACTCAACATTTCCGCTACTGGTTCTCCAAAACTGGTCAGAAGTTGCTGAATTACCACCTCTGAAGAGTCTAGTCAACTAATAATTGTTATTAACAGTAGTAAATTGCAATTGGCTGTAGATAAGGGTCAACAGTGGGTCAAGAGTGATTGCACCTAGACCAGAGATCCCCAACCTATGGGCTGTAGCCCACTACCAGGTTGTAGTCTGAAGAGTGATTGCACCTAGACCAGAGATCCCCAACCTATGGGCTGCAGCCCACTACCAGGTTGTAGTCTGTTAGTCACCAGGCCACGTGAATGGCTGGACAGTGGGCACATGTTTCCATCATTTGTGTTAGTGTCGCCATGCTGTGCGGGTGTTAGCATCGCCATGAGCATCGCATGCATGCTTGCAGCCCATTTTGTCACACACACGCACTCATGGTCCCGTTCGCGCCCATGCGCCCCTAAAGGCATCTCCCCCTTCCCACCTTCTGCTTGCCAACCCAGAAAAATTGGGACACTCTGACCTAGACCATTTGTGGGAATGTAATGACTTTAGGCTGATGACGGGCTTAACTCTGCCACCCTCCAGCTCTGCTTGTATTTTCCTGCAATGAAAGAAAATCATCTGTTGGCACTCTTCCACTGAAGGAGAGTTTTCTACCAGGGCATCCACCTAAGGAATATCACCCCCCAAACCTTAGATTGTCCCCATCCTCTAGGCCTTTGGAAAGGCCCCGAAGACATGACTCTGCCACCATGCCCACTGGTCCAGCAGTGGTGGGGAGCTGTCACTGCAGGTGTGCTGAGCTGATGTAGAATAAATTCTGCTGATCGCGACTTTATCTTTTCAAAAACGGATTATGGACAGTTTGTATAGGTCTGTACGGAGGTAGTCCTTGACTTACAACCATTTGTTTACTGTCCATTCAAATCTACAATGGCACTAAAAAAAGTGACTTATGACCGCTTTTCACACTTACAACTGCTGCAGTATTTCCACAGTCACATGGTCAAAATTGGGACACCTGGAAACTGCTTCATATTTAGGACAGTTGCAATGTCCCTGGATCAGGGGATCACCTTTTGTGGTCCTTTCTGACAAGCAAAGTCAATGGGGAAGGCAGATTTACTTTAGAACCATGTTACTAGCAATGGCAGTGATCCTCTTCACAACTGTGACAAGAAAAACAGGGTTCAATTCATTCAACAACTGTCTCACTTAGAAACATAAAATTTGAGCTCAATTGTGGTCGTAAGTCAAGGACTACCTCAGATGGGTTGTTACTTATTTTTCCCTGTTGTGAGCTACCCAGAGTTGCCTAGATTAGATGGGCAGCCATTAAAAAATGGAATAAGTAACAACAACAACAACAACAACAACAACAACAACAACAACAACAATAATAATAATAATAATAATAATAATAATAATAATAATAATAATAATAATAATAATAAACTACCATCTGCCTGGATCTTTGACTTTGCCATACCTAGTGACAGCAGAATTGATGAGAAAAAAAATCATCAGATATCAGGACTTGAGAATCAAACTGCAGAGACTCTGCCATAAACCAGTGCAGGTGGTTCCAGTGGTACTTGGCACACTGGATGCTGTGCGTAAAGACCTAGGCAAGCACTTAAAAACAAGTGGTGCTGACAAGATCCCCATTGGTCAGCTGCAGAAGGCCACTTTACTGGGATCTGCTCGCATAGTCCACCAATACATCACACAGTCCTAAACACTTGGGAAGTGTTTGTCTAGTGATTTGTGATATGAAACCCAGCATGGTTATCTTGCCTGCTGTGTATACTGCCATTGGTTGTGCATAGGATAATAATAATAATTGTTCAAAGTTGAGAGATTATGGCATAACCAGCCATGGAGGTCAGAGTGGTCATTGTCCCCCACACAAAAAATCTAGGATGGCGCTTAGAAAATTTGCCCACCGACACAAAATTTCCATCTGTCAGTTTTCAAATAGTCACACTGCTTAGATCCACACACACATCTACCATGCCAATATATGACGTCATTCCAGTTCTTGGAAAGAACTGAGATGCGTGTGAAGACCAACATCAGCTGAAGAACTGGCAGCTGTGATTCCACATTGTTGTGTATAAAATAATAACAGTGACAACAACAAGCCGAACTTCCCTTTCCTGTTCTGTAAAATATTTTCCTTTTGTATCTTGTTAACAATAGGATGCACCATGCATTACATTTCTAGATGTCCACACAGTAAAGAATGCAACCACATCATGTACAGTGATGTTGCAATTGTTTTCCCATGACTGATAAGGATGGTTTCGGTTTTCTAGGCCTTGCAAAATCACTGTCTCCGTTTATTTTTTTTTTCCTTTTACAAGAAAATATTAACAAGGGAATGCTTTGTAAAAAAATATTTCTCCTATGAGCTTCAGGGTGGGCTGAGACATTCATTTTGATTTGCATGTTAGCATACATTCTTTTTCACTTTGGAATAATACACGAACCACAACTCAGCTCTCAAATGTTCTGCTTCACTGGATATTCTGGTGCGGAAATCTGTGAAACGTTTTATGCGAATATGTATAAAATGTGTACCAAAAAAAATCCATTTTGGTTGGCAATGTAAGGCACAAAACGCAGCAGTGCAGTGGCAATTTCTTGCAAGAATGCAGATGCAGAATATAGCTATGATTGCAGAGCTTAATCACAGTCAAGCATTTGTCATTCAGTGGGTAAGTTGCGTCCGATTCCTCACGACCGCGTGGACACATCACTCACGACCATGTGTCCAAGAGACTATCTAACCATTTCATCCATGTTATCCTTGGCTGTCCAGTTCCTCTTTTGCCTGCCATCTTCTCCAACATCAGTCTTTTCCAATGAGTCCAGTCTTCTCATTAGGTGGCCAAAGGATTTGAATTTCAGCTTCAACACCTGTCCTTCCAAAGAGTAATCAGGATCCAATCTGGGTCGGTCATCAGAATCGTTCGGTTTGAGTTGACTGAGATAAGCGTTTGGTTGGGTGACCATTGTTCTCATGTGTGAGGACTGTGAGAGGGATCTTGGAGTCCTAGTGGACAATCACTTAAATATGAGCTGCAGCTGCCAAAAAAGCCAACACAGTCCTAGGCTGCATAAACAGAGGGATAGAATCAAGATCATGTGAAGTGTAAATACCATTTTATAATGTCTTGGTAAGGCCATCCTTGGAATACAGCATCCAGTTTTGGTCGCCATGATGTAAAAAAGATGTTGAGACTCTAGAAAGAGTGCAGAGAAGAGCAACAAAGGGGACTGGAGGCTAAAACCAGACGAGGTCTTCAGCAGGTTCTGACCAGTTGTGGAGAACCAGTAGTGGACATTTTGAGTAGTTCGGAGAATCGGCAAATCCCACCTCTGACTGGCCCCGCCCCCATCTATTCTCTGCCTCCTGAGTCCCAGCTGATCGGCTGGGTCTTCTTTGGTTTCCCTGCATGGGAGAACGGAGCTGGAAAGCAGGTTAGTGGGGTGGGGAGGGAAGGAGATTTTGCACGCCACACGCCCAGAACTGGTAGTAAAAAAAAAAAGTATCCCACCACTGGCTAAAACATATGAAGAACGGTTGCGGGAACTGGGTATGTCTAGTCTAATGAAAAGAAGGATTAGGGGAGACATGATAGCAGTCTTCCAATATCTCAGGGGTTCCCACAAAGAAGAGGGGGTCAAGCTATTCTCCAAAGCACCTGAGGGCAGGAGAAGAAGCAATGGATGGAAACTAATCAAGGAGAGAAGCAACTTGGAACTAAGGAGAAATTTCCTGACAGTTTTTAGAGCAATTAACCAGTGGAACAACTTGCCTCCAGAAGTTGTAAATGCTCCAACACTGGAGGTTTTTAAGAAGAGGTTGGATAACCCTTTGTCTGAAGTGGTGTAGGGTTTCCTGCCTAAGCAGGGGGTTGGACTAGAAGACCTCCAAGGACCCTTCCAACTCTGTTATTCTATTCTATTCATCTTTGATGTCTTTGCTGGTCTATATGCTGAGGAAGCCTTGAGCAGGGCGAACGCTTTCATTTTGTAATCTGTGCGGTTCGTCACCACTGTTGAACAGCCTTTGTCTGCCAGTAAAATAATGATGTCCTGATCTTTTTTCAGGTCATAAAAGGTGCGTTGTCGATACTTTTTGTCTAATAGCATGTTTTCCTGGCTCTTCTACCTCTACCCTGTTGAATATGGATGCCAATGCTGCTATAAATTCTCTTAGTGTGGCGTCTTGTGTGTTGAATCCCTCATCATGTTCAAGTATGTGTAATTCCTGCTGGTTTATAGTGGTTTGCTCAATAAAATATAGACCAGGTTCGCACAGGTTTCAGAGTGTGGCTTTAACTTTTGAATTTTATCTTCCAACTGTTTGTTTCTTTCTTTCTTTCTTTCTTTCTTTCTTTCTTTCTTTCTTTCTTTCTTTCTTTCTTTCTTTCTTTCTTTCTTTCTTTCTTTCTTTTTTGCAAGGGTCCTATTAACATTCTCTAGGTGGGTGACTAGTTCTTCTTTGAGTTGTGATAGACAACACCCCTTGTGTATGTTGATAGCTGCTTTATACTTGCCCAATCGTAGATGGCAATCATTGATTAAGGCCTCTAACATAACATTTTGGGCTTGGACAACCTTGAACTACGCCGCCTACGGTTGGACTTAAATGTAGTACACAAAATTATCTGCTACAATGTCCTACCAGTCAATGACTACTTCAGCTTCAACCACAGCAATACAAGAGCACACAACAGATGCAAACTCAATGTAAACCGCTTCAAACTTGATTGCAGAAAGTACAACTTCATCAACAGGTTGGTCAGTGCCTGGAATGCACTACCTGACTCTCTTGTTACTTCCTCTAACCCTCACTCCTTTAACCACAAACTATCCACTATTGACCTCACCCCATTCCTAAGAGGTCTGTAAGGGGCGTGCATAAGTCCACCATCGTGCTTACTGTCCTTGTCCTATTGTCCCCATTTATTTGTACCTATTTCCTGTATTCTTACTCGTGTTTATACTTATACCTATTATCTTGTAAGCGACTGACAAATCAAATAAATAATAAATAAAGAATTTCCTGAATGCTTTTGCTCATCTCTGAGTTGGTTGGTATTGTAGGTTGCATGAAACGACCCCTTCTCGAATGCACCGGTGTAGGAAGCGTAGCTGTGAGCTAACCTCATTCAGAGATGGCTCCTCTTCTAGTATCTTTTAAAATATATTATCAAATGTTTGCTCTATCTTCCTCCTTATCTAATCATGTAAAGGCTTACAACAATAAAGCGGAGTAGAAAACAAGAAAATAAAATCAATACAACTTAACTCAAAATTGGTATCATGAAAAGCCTCTAAAAACTCACCTATTTCTCTGGTGGGATTATCTAGATTTCAAAAGTTAAACTGACTGAAGGAAGGTGGGTAATGTGAGAATGCTTTACAGATTCTTTCCTAGTTCTTTCCCTCTCCTTTTTTTCATTTGCTGCCTTCCTATCAGTCTTGACTAACGAGTCCCTGCAGTTTTCTTGGAAAAGCTTTTCAAAAGAGGTTTTACTATTCCCTTCTTCCCAGGACTAAGAGAGGGAATGATTGGCCCAAAATCACCCAGTCGGCTTTCATGCTTAAGAAGGAACTAGAACTCACAGTCTCCTGGTGATCAGCCCAAGATCACCTAGTGTACTTTCGTGCCTAAGGTAGCACTAAAATTCACAGTCTCCTGATAATTGGCCCAAAAGCACCCAGTCAGCTTTCATGCCTAAGGTGGGACTAGAACTCACAGTTCCCTGGTGATTGGCCCATGATCACTCTGTTGGCTTTCATGCCTAAGGTGGAACTAGAACTCACAGTCTCCTGGTGATTGGCCCAAGATCATTTCATTGGCTTTCATGCCTTAATGGGACTAGAACTCACAGTTCCCTGGTGATTGGTCCAAGATCACTCTCTTGACTTTCATGCCTAAGGTGGGACTAGAACTCACAATCCCCTGGTGATTGGTCCAAGATCACCCTGTTAGCTTTCATGCCTAAGGTGGGACTAGAACTCACATTCCCCTGGTGATTGGTACAAACTGACTCAGCCAACTTTGATGCCTAAAATGGGACTAACCTCCCAATTTTTAAGTCTGGTGCCTTAACTTGTAGACCAAACTGGTTCCAAGTTTGACCAAGCCACAGTGTTTGTATGATGTACTGAACCAGGTTCACGCTAACCTTCGTTAGGTTTTTGGGAGACCAACCAACAACCTCCCACATGGGATAATTTAGCCATCTTCATAAGCCTTTGGTGCCCACCTGGCTTGCCATCCATATAGTCAGAAGGATATGTCCCCGAAAGAGGGAATGGGACTTTCTTTGAAAATGAAGACGTTTTCATGGGAAGACCGGCACATTCATGGAGACATAAAAAGGGCCTCTTGTATTCCTGGCCCTTTCGGGATGGAGAAACAAGGACGGAATGTGTCATTTAGGAAGAATCAGACTAAATATTGTGCGACTTGCATGACTGGTCCTTGTGTGGTTTTTATTTGCTAAACAGTCACTGCCGGTGACTAGGCTTTCTGTGTCTACAGTATATTAGGATCAGGATGTTGGGAGGGGCAGTTAATGTCTTCCCCCTCCATTTCAACCTCCTCAGCTATAATCTTATTTCCTATGTTTAATAAATAGGCAACAAGCTCCAATTCATTT